>ML315035.1:0-84548 GCA_005239505.1 Nicotiana paniculata
ATAATAAATAATCCCTTTTCAAAACGTCACTTCGATTGAAAAAACTCTTCTAACTCAACCTCGCAATAGGGTAGTGGGACATAAAAAAGGTGTGACATCGACAAGCGCCCGAAGGTGAAGGTGATGGGGTGAGCTTGCGGTTGATTTTCGAAATTTTATAAGATCAGCAAGAGGCAATAGCGTAGTTATAGACCCAGAGCCACACCCCTAACAGGTTGAGCCCGGGCGGGCCAGGAAAAATACTTGAAGGGATGAACAAGTTGCCGTGGAATAGGGTGAATTTAAGATCGGGGAAACTTCCGAGGTGATGAAGATTCTCAAAGTGTTGACAAAGCGGATGGAGTCTAGTGAGAAATCGATAGAGGCCTACGTCAAGAAGGTGGAAACTTATAACTCCAGGGTCGATCAGATCCTGGGTGCACCCCCGATATTGAAGGGGCCGACTCCAAAAAGTTCATTCATAAGACTTTTCCCCCGAGCGTGGCACCAAAGCCGATCCCGAAGAGGTTTTGAATGCCCGACATTCCCAAGTATAATGGGACCACGGATCCAAACGAGCATGTAACCTCCTTTACATGCACAATCAAGGGGAATGACCTGGAAGACGACGATTTTGAGTTAGTGTTGCTGAAAGAATTTGGGGAAACCTTGTCCCAAGGAGCAATTATATGGTATCACAACTTGCCTCCAAATTCTATTGACTCATTTGCTGTGCTTGCAGATGCTTTCGTAAAGGCCCATGATGGCGCCATCAAGGTCGAGACGAGGAAGCCAGATCTTTTCAAGGTCAAGGAGAGGGATAACGAGATGCTTAGGGAGTTCGCATCAAGGTTCCAGATAGAACTGATGGATCTGCCCCCGATCGCGGATGATTGGACCGTTCAAGCATTTACCCAAGGGTCCAACTCCCGAAGTTCCGTGGCTTCTCAGAAATTAAAGAAAAACTTGGTGGAATACCCGCCGGTCACATGGGTCGACGTCCATAACAAGTATTAGTCGAAAATCAAAGTCGAGGACGAACAGCTCGGAACCCCTTCCGATTTGTTTACCCTAACAAAACAAATGATAGATCTAAGAGAATCATAGATTAGGAGTCAAGGCTAGTCTGAGATCAATACTAGAAGTACGGTGTGGATTAAAGGGGAAACGGATTTAGGCATCACCGGAAAAGGAGCGACAAGAGAAACGATCAAGGACCGAGCAGTCAGGGCCTGATGAGCAAAAACGTTTTGATAGGTCGCTCGGGAATAGGGAAGCACTGAGATTATCGGAGTATAGTTTCAACGTAGATGTTGCAAGTATAGTGTCGACCATAGGACGAATCAAAGAGACCAAGTGGCCTATACCATTACAGTCTGATAAGGCCTATAGGGATCATAACTTGGTGTGTAAATAACGGTACTCACGGTCATAGGGCCGAAGATTGTCGACAACTAAGAGAAGAAGTGGCTTGTTTGTTCAACAATGGGCACCTTCGGGAATTCCTAAAGCAACAGGCCAAAAACCATTTAAGAAATAGGGACGCCAACAAACAGGTCGAACAGGAGAAGCCCCAACACATGATCAATATGATCATTAGGGGAGTGGATGTACCCCAAAGGCCAATGATACAACACAGTAAAGTTTCTATCACGAGGGAAAAACACACCCTAGATTACGTCCCGGAAGGATCCATCTTGTTCAGCGATAAAGACGCCGAGGGAATCATCCAACCCCACAACGACGCGGTGGTAATATCCGTATTTATCAATAAATCATGGGTTAAACGTGTATTGATTGATCTAGGTAGCTCGGCCAATATCATCCGATCAAGGATCGTAGAACAATTGGATTGATGGACCAAATCATACCGACGGTCTAGGTATTGAACGAATTCAACATGGCGTACGAGACCACAAAGGGTGAGATAACTTTACAGGTAAACACTGCTGGGACCACCCAAGAAACAAAGTTCTAAGTGAATGAAGGGAATATGAGGTACAACGCCTTATTCGAAAGGCCATGAGTTCACAACATGAAAGCGCTGCCTTCGACCTTACATCAGGCGCTAAAATTTCCCACTCTGAGAGGAATCAAAATAGTCTACGGGAAACAACTGGCCACAAAGGAAATTTTCACTATCGATGAAGTAATGTCGGTGCCCGCAGTTGCGACATCAAAAAGCACGGAGCCTACCGAAGAAAAAGAAGCTAAATAGCAATCAATGATCCCGACCTCAACCAGGCCAGAAAAATAAAAGGAGCACGGAACAAACGATGAGGATGATTACGATGTACCAAGATCTTTCATAGTGCCCGATGACACCGACGCCACCAAGTCGACGATCGGAGTTAGAGCAGGTTATACTGATCGAGCACCTTCCAAATCGAAAGTTACACCTGGGCACGGGACTAACCCCCGAGCTCAGGAAAAACTTATTGATTTTTTTATTATTTTTTCGGGTCCCATCTAGACATGACAGGGATCCCACCAGAGGTAAAAACTCACAAATTGAGCCCGGATGCAAAGTTCTATCCGGTTAAGCAAAAGAGAAGTACATATTTTGAGATCAACCACGCATTCATCAAGGACGAGGTATCTAAACTTCTGAAAATAGGATCCATCCAGGAAGTTAAATACCCA
The DNA here is from genome assembly GCA_005239505.1 of Nicotiana paniculata. NCBI lineage: Eukaryota > Viridiplantae > Streptophyta > Magnoliopsida > Solanales > Solanaceae > Nicotiana > Nicotiana paniculata. The sequence continues at coordinate 2,623 of ML315035.1, forward strand.
GATTGGTTAGCTAATGTAGTAGTTGTACCTAAAAAAGTAAACAAACTTAGGATGTGTGTAGAGTATAAGGATCTAAATAAGACGTGTCTAAAGGACTTTTTCCCTTGCCTAACATCGATTAAATGATCGACACGACGGCCGGACACGAGATGCTGAGTTATCCTGATTCTTATTTTGGATACAACCAAATTCGGATGGATCCGGGCGATAAAAAAAAGACTCCTTTCATAACTGAGTTCGACACTACTATTATAACATAATGTCGTTCGGGCTAAAGAACACATGTTCCATGTACCAACGCCTAGTTAACCGGATGTTCGAAGAAAAAATAGGGAAATCAATGAAAGTTTATATCGACGATATGTTAGTTAAGTCCCTGTGAGCTCAGGACCATTTGAACATTTGCAGGAAACCTTCGACATACTGAGGAAGTATAAAATGAAGTTAAACCTGGATAAGTGTCCCTTAGGGGTCAGCTCGGGAAAGTTGCTTGGGTTCATGGTATGTAACTAGGGAATAGAGATCAACCTGAATAAAATAAAAGCCATCAAAGACATCACCATAGTTGACAACGTTAAGGCAGTGTAAAGATTGGTCGGGCGGATAGCTGCATTGGGCCAGTTTATTTTGAGATCGTCGGATAAGAGCCATCAGTTTTCTCACTATTGAAAAAGAAGAAAAACTTCTCTTGGACATCGTAATGAAATCTTCAGAAGAAGTCAAGCGATACCTGTCGAGCCCTCCCTTGCTGCACACTCTGAAGGCAGACGAACAACTATACCTCTACTTGGCGGTTTTCGAGGTGGCGATAAGTAGAGTCCCTATTTGTTATGTCAGTCGAACCCTATGAGATACCGAAACAAGGTATCCACACTTAGAAATTAGCACTCGCCTTATTAAGAACTTCTAGGAAATTAAAATTGTACTTTTAATGTCACCCCATATGTGTCATGACCTCGTACCTGCTGAGGAACGTCATGAATAGGCCCAAGCTCTCGGGGCGGTTGGCCAAATAAGACGCAAAATTAGAGGGTACAATATCGAGTATAAACCCCGGACCACCACAAAATCTCAGATTTTGACGGACTATATGTCCGACTTTATGTCGGCCTTAGTCTCCGAGGTTGAGAAGGAATTACTGCTCACTTCCGGGATTAGCTTGTGGATCTGGACCCTATTTACGAACGGTGTTTCCAACACGAAGGGGTCCAGGCTCGGTATCGTATTGAAACCACATATGGGTAACGTAATTAACCACTCTATTAGAACTGTAAAATTTACTAACAACGAAGTCGAGGATGAGCTATGATTGCAGGTCTAGAACTGGATAGGAGCTTGGGGGCCGAAGTGATCCAGGCCAAATGTGAATCCCTCCTTGATGTAAACCAAGTCAACGAGACGTTCGAAGTAAAAGAGGAACAGATGCAGAGGTACTGTGACAAGTTGCAGGTGACCTTACGCTAATTCATGGAATGGACTCTACAGCACGTACCTCGGGATCAATAAAGTGAGGCCGATGAATTGGCCAAATTGGGGTCGTCTGTCAACTTCGATGAATTCAACTCCGGGGCAGTTGTACAGTTGATGAACTCAGTGGTATAAGAGGTCACACTAAGGTGAACTCGACAAGATTGACTTGGGATTGGAGAAACAAATACATAGACTACCTGAAGAAAGGAAAACTGCCATCGGACACCAAGGATTCAAGATCCCTACGTGCCAAAGGATCCAGGTTCAGCTTAGTCGAGGGGAAATTGTTCAGAAAATCCTTTTTCGGGCCACTAGCCAGGTGCTTGGGTCCGGGGGAGATTGACTACACCATGAGATAATTACACGAAGGCACTTGTGGAAAACACTCAGGAGTAGAATCCCTGGTGTGAAAATTGATCAAAGCCGGTTACTACTGGAACGAGATGGAGAAGGATGCGAAAGACTTTGTATGAAAATGCAACGAGTGCCAAAGACACGCCCCTATGATTTATCAATCGGGTGAAATGCTTCACCTAGTCCTATCGTTGTGGCCGTTTATGATATGGGGTATGGACATCATCGATCCCATGCCATGGGCACCAGATAAAGCCCAATCATAATTCTCATGACTGGTTATTTCTCTAAGTGGATTGAAGCTCAGGCGTTCGAGAAGGTACGAGAGAAAGAGGTCGTCGACTTCATCTAGGATCATATAATATGTCGACTCGGGATTCCAGCTGAGATGGTTTGCGACGACGAAAAGCAGTTCGTCGGCAGCAAGGTAAGTAAGTTTCTCGAAGACCACAAAATTAAAAATATCTTATCTACACCTTACCATCATAGTGGGAACGGGCAAGCGGATTCAACAAGCAAAACTATACTCCAAAATTTGAAGAAGAGATTGATCGATTCAAAGGGAAAGTGGAAAGAAATCTTGCCCGAAATCCTGTAGGCATATCGAACGACTTCGAAGTCAAATACCGGTGCAAACATGTTCTCTTTAGTCTACAGCATGGAGGATATAATCCCGGTCTAGGTAGGGGAACCAAGCCTAAGGTTCCAACATGCCACTGATATATAAAAAGGCAAAGACATGACCACAAGTTTGGACTTGTTGGACGAGAGGCGAGAGGCTGCCTTAGTCTAATTACCCGCTTAAAAGCAACAGATGGGTAGATACTACAACCTAAGGGTTAACCTTCGACATTTCCAAGTCGGGGACTTGGTATTATGGAAAGTTACACTACACGCCAAGAACCCAAACAACGGAAAATTAGGCCGGAACTAGGAAGGTTCGTATACAGTTGTCGGAATAATCGGGAAAGGTTCATATAAGATCGAGTAAGGGAATGGTGCGTCCCCATTTTCTTTAGTCTACGTCATGGAGGCTATAATCCCGGTCGAGGTGAGGGAACCAAGCCCAAGGTTCAAATATGCCACTGAGACATCAAAAGGAAAAGACATGACCAGAAGTTTGGACTTGTTGGACGAGAGGCGAGAGGTTGCCTTGGTCCAGTTAGCCACCTAAAAGCAACGAATGGAGAGGTACTACAACCAAAGGGCTAACCTTCGACATTTCCAAGCCGTGGACTTGGTATTAAGGGAAGTTACACTACATACCAAAAACCCAACCAAAAGGAAAATTAGATAGGTCCGTATAGAGTTGCTGGAATAACCGGGAAAGGTTCATATAAGCTCGATTCAGGGAACAATATGCAACTACCGAACAACTGGAACATGGCACACTTAAAGCAGTATTACCGCAAAGGTACAAACACAACTCCCTTTGAAAATTTTTATACGGCGGACTAACTTATGCAGGTACTCGACCGAGGGAAAATTTGATAATTAGCTCTGAAAGCACGTGTTGTATTCTTTTTCCCTAGGATCGGTTTTTCCCGAAGTGGGTTTTACGGCAAGGTTTTTAACGAGGAAACATTAAAATATGCTACCTTAGTTTTGAAGGTCCGACCTAAGGTCGAAGTTGCTGATCACCCGTACTGGACTAACAGTAATCAAGCCCTCACAAGTTCAGTCTCAAATATCGGGGGCAATTACCATATTACCCCTAGGTTAGGATCCTTAGAAAGAGTTATTATATGATATAAAAAATTCAAGGCTCGATTATTAGAATTCATTGTTGATCGATTTCAAACCTACACCACTATAGAGTAGCAAGGATGGTCGATGCAGTTTTACCCAACAAGGTCGGGATCGATTTTCACAGGGAGTTAAATGATTTGGACTTAGGTATCTCTCTAAGTATAAATGCGTGTGTTGTTCCTAATTGCACTTCCAAACATGATTGTAATTGATTCTACTTTTAAATTCTATACTATTGTATGCTAAGAGTAAGCTAAGCACAGTATTTTTGGTGATATTTTTCAAGTGTTAAAAGGCACTAGGGTACTGACTTCCGCCTAGGTGGATATCTAACGGGTATCGAGAATCTAGGGCAAGCTTGTTTTGATTGGGGTCGTGATATAACCATCACACATAAGTGCTCAATCTATACCTCTCAGTAGTTTGAGTGACTTTGCCCAATTTGGTTTTCTCAAGTCCAAATGGGTGTTCATGCAATACAAATGATATTGGCTCAAGTCGGGTATTACTATCTCTAGGTTTAACCCTTTAATTGGGGCTATCAATCTCTTGAATTCACCCCAATTCCTTGTTAGCCTAATTTACCTAGACTTAGTCCCTCTTTCTCAAGAAGAGCCTAAGTCATAAAGGCATGAATCAGTGTTTGCAACCACTAATTCAATAATTCAAGCATGAATTAGGCTAAATATCACTATCCCATAAATAATTAAGCCTTAAAATTCAAGACCCATTAAATACCCACACTAGGGTTGTGTCACAACCCTAGCTATGGGGTCTAGCTACTCATAATAACAGTAGAAATCAAAGATAAAGATGAAATATAATCCATAATATTAAAGTAGAAGATTAAAATCTAAAGTTTGAAGGTAAATCTTGTACAAAATAGTCCAAAAAGGGAAAAACCAGCCGTTTACGTGCTCAAAAAAAAGTAAACTTAACCTATAATTGACAAAAAGGTTTATTTATACTAAGCTGAAATTTTCGGAGAAAAATACCCCTGCGGAGGTTTCACGGCCGCGTAATTCTGACCACAGCCGCACTCTTGCTTTCGCGGCCGCGTACTTTTGATCGCGGTCCGTGTTTTTCACAACTAGGACTGGGCTGAGCTTCATTTCACAGACCGCGCAATATTCACTGTGTCCGCGTGAGTCTCTTTTGCGGCCGCGTAATCGTAACGCGCACCGCCCTTCTCATTCTTGCATAAATTGTGAACTCTCTGAACCATGGCAAACGCGGTCAGCGGAATTCCAACCGCGGCCGCTCCAGTAACTTCGCGGCCGCTTCTTTCTGACGCTCTCAGCGCTCATGTCTGTGCCCAAAAATCACTTCTCTGAATCTCCACTTCGTGGTCCGCGATTTAATGGTCGCCTCAACGTTCACACTTACGCGGCCACACTTTTATGTCGCGGTCCGCGCTCTTCTCCCAGTCTTGGATTTGTGCAAATTTGACTCCTTTATGAGTTGAATATGGCTTCTGTGTCTCCTTTTTAACAAACCCTACAAGCAAGCATATTAAGTTAGTTTCCGGGAATACGTTCACGCATTTTTGGCCCAAAACCTAAGTAAAAGAGAGCAAATAATAGGCTAAAATCCCTACTTATAAACTCCCCCAAACTTAAGCTTTTGCTTGTCCTCAAGAAAATAAGGTAATTCCCACCTCCACAAGAAAAAAAAGAAAAGAAAATTTCAGTTGTCCTAAGGTGACTTCATCAATCATCAATTGGGACTAATAATTACCCTCAACACAAATGCATTAACAAAAACATCATGCTATTACATTTTGAGTTCCACTGTCCTAATGTGACACAAGAGCATCAAGATTTGACTCAACTGATCAAGGAAGCTCTCTCTCACATAGGTCATTGTGGATCCCAGACTCCTTCTCCTCTACTCTCCATGAGCAAATCTCACTTTATAGAATGTGACACTCAAAACAAGGATTGTAAAGAAGTGCACTCATCACTCTCAAAAGAATGCCACAAGTCTGGCTCTAAGTACCATAAGCTTGACCCTTATGTAAATCACCACTAATGTAAGCTCACTCAACTTGAAATCATATAGGGATTTAGCGGGATGTAATGAAGGCTTTTGGATCAAGGTAGAACGTAACGAACTATGATGGGTTCATATTTCCTTAAGCACTCCATTTTCTCATTTCGGCTCATACTTTCTTGACTCTTTGAGTCATATTCTTCTTACTCAGGGGAACTAGACAAACACATTGTCACTCTTTCTTACTCATGACGATAATTTTTCTCCTTTTCTCATCATCCCATGTCTTTCATCATTGTTTTCTTTGAACCCCTTCAACCTTTACTTTATTTTTGACATGTTTCTTTTTGCTTTTCATCCTTTTCTTTGCCTTTCCTTTTCATAAATTCTTTTTATTCTTTGAACCTTTTATCACTTTCATATTATTCGTCTCTCCCCCAAACTTATGTTTTTGCCAATTCGTTCATCATGAATGTTAAGGAAAGAATGGGTGCCAAGAGAGGATCATTATAAAACGGATAAAGGCTTGTAATGTGGCTATTGAATGAAAAAGGCTTAGTCTCAAAGGGGTTGAGTAGGGATATCATATTAGTAGGTTGCGGAAGTGGGACCAAAGCGAGCCTACAATCACTTCTCAAGTCGAGCTACACTTAGAATTTCGCCTAGACAAACATTTAGGGCAAGTTATAGACTTATTGGAACGAGGCATGGACTTGCAATCCAATACCTCACCTCTCACGCTACTGGATTGTTAAAGAGAACAGAGTTGAGGGCCCACAACAACCCTAGCTAATATTAAAAATCACAGATGGCTCAAAGAAACCACTTGATGATAGTTTTAGTCAACTCAAGAGTCTAAAGGTCAAAACCAAAGCTATTCTTTGTCAATAAACTTGTCTCTAACCATGAGGTCAAAGGTAAATGTGTTAGTACTAAGTGAATCCTACTTGAGACACTTTTATTCATTACTACTATATATCAAAGCAAAAAGAAAAACAGACTCAATCCCTTAAGAAGGTTGTCACGCCATCCATCGTTAGGAAGAGTCACCCGGTTCACAACATCCACCTTTGGAAAGAACCGTGGCATTAAGAAAACCAAAGGCTTATTGATCACGAAAAATGTAAAAAGAAGCTAAAACTCAAAAAGAAGCTACTAAAGGAAATAAGAAGCTAAGCTATTAAGGAAAAATACAAAAGAGGTAATAAAGTAAACAACATGAAGTAAAATGAATATGTACAATAATAGAGTGAAACGAATATATACAAAATGGAAATGACTATATACATGGAATAGTAAAGTTATATACATACCAAAAGTGAAAAATAACGAAAGCTTAAAATAAAGAGAAATATTATCAAAGTTATTACATGCCAATGTCATCAAAATCAAAATAAGTCCATCCTCCCAAATAAGAGATAGCATTATCCTCAATGCTAATATCAAAATAAAATCAGGGAAGGGTTAGAGAGTAAAGAAAACTCCCTATGTGGTCTCGGTCTGCACGGCGTCAGGCACACTAGTTGGGTCCTCGGATCGTGTAGGATCATCAGCTCCCTCCGGGCCCTCCAACTGTATCTCCAAGTTCTCTGATTGGGGCATCACAAATCTTCTCACTGGCTCTATATCAGTCTCCTACTCTGATGCATGTGCTTTCTGTGCCGCTGGAACGTCTCCTCCATAAGTAGGTCCAGTGAGATGTCACCGGCAGAAGTGAACTTCTCCGCCTCCTTCTTCAGCTACTCCACTGACTCCTTTGAGGCTTGATTCTTTCTCATTTTCTTTACCTGTTTTCCCAGCTCCTTTATTTCCTTGACATGGAATCCAAAGTCTCCAAGATCTTCTTTTGGTTGTCTAGGAGTTGCTTCAACGAATCCTCCACTGATGGAGGTAACTGAAGTTGTGTTGGGCTGCTTGTGCTGCCTGTGCTGCTACTATAAAACAGACAGCTTTGATGTAGCTCCCTGCATCCAGTTGTTGATGTTGGATAGAGTCTGAGTAACCCTCAGTGCAGTCTGAGGGTAGGTGGAAGATGATGGCACAGATAATGGGGCGGTATTGGACGGCCCGGATGAAGGAGGAGGTATAGCAGCCGAAGAACCCTCTGGTGTGGAAGGCTCTGACCTGGTGGCCTCTACCCTTGGCTCTTCAGACTGGCCAGTGGGAATAGTGGATTTTCCTTTGGATTTCGGGTTGTCTACTCCTTGAAGGTTGTACTAGGAGAAGGGCCTCTTCGGCTTTATCTTTGTGTCATAGTGCCTCCCCTCTACCCCTTGGTCCTCTAGGTACATAGTGTTCATCTAATGCCACCTTTTCTAAGTATTGAGTTGTGTCCACATCTTCAAACCCGACATATGTGTTCAATATGGTGCCATCAAACCGGATCTTCCGGTTTTATACCTTAGTCACAGTGGTTCCCTTTTTGATGTGGGAAACATTAGCGTAGAACTCCTTGACTAGGTACTCATTTGCGTCCGACAACTTGCTAGTGAAGTATTTCCACCCCTTTCTTTCCTCAAATTGCCTCTTCACATTCGAATTGTGAGGGAGAAGGTCTCTTTCTATGAATTTTCGCTCAATGGTGAGCGGCCTTTTTGGCCACCATTCCTGGAATTTCTGGTAGGCCTTCTCACTCACGAACCTATCTTCCCATACATCGGGCTTCCTTGACCTGGTAAACCCCCCCCCCCCCCCCCCCCNCATGGGTATCACCTCCTCTCCCGTCATCCGGGACCTATTCTTCATCATCAATATTAATAGGAGCTGTGACGAGTGTCTAGCGTATATAAAATTCTAACTCGTACTTTGTCAAATAATAGTATAAAAAGATGTCGAACCCACAGAGATTGGTTTATGTATTCTGTAGATGTTTCTTGTTTTAATTACTGCTTGAGAAAATCAGAAAGAGTTGAGTTGTAAGTTAACTAACTAAAAATGCATGAATAGAGCAATAGAAAATATTTTTTTTGTCACAAATATAATTAAAAGGTGTTGGGATCTTGACTTCACTTAATATTTTTATTATATAGTAGAATTATTATTCCTCAATTTTCGTTTCTCAAAAATGTATAAGTGCCTCTCACGATTACAAATATATATTATCACTCAAGATGAATAATTAATTGCACTCCTCTCGGTTATACAAATTAATCTTCAAAATAGTAATACTAAAGAACCAGAAATATATGATTGAACTAAACATGCTCTTATTAGTAAGTCCCTTTCGGTTACCCTACTTGTTATAACTGATTATTACACTATTTGCCTCTCTCGATCACAAATACATGTAAAATTAGTTATAACATAAAAGAGATAGATGTTACTAAATAAATATTAACATATATCAATACTACACTTAACTATATTATTTCTTCTGTCTCTCTCGACTACATAATTAATAAACAGTTAATATGTAGTACAAGATAGATAGATGTTAACAAATTAAATAATGTCTAACTGTAAAAGCAGATAAAAGTTAAATAAATTTTAGCTCAAGCATGTGAATTTGAGGAATAATATTTACTATTATATAGAAATATTAATATCCATATTTCTCCCAACACAAGAAAAGTTACTCCATACTGGAATTAGTACTAATAATGAAAATATTCTTGTCCATTAGATAAGAAAATAGAAAGAAATATTCGAGAAGAATAATTTCCCCTATTTAATTAAAAGCAGGAACTAGAGTAATTTCCTACACTGAAATTTATTTAGAAACAACAACTAAACCACTATTGTGATTTAAAAGAAAAGATAACTCGATACTAGTGAAAGAAATAAAATAGAGTAGCTTATTAAGAATTGGAATTCAGACTTCTAGCTCTAAGCTTTCTCTTTACTGTCATTCCCCTTATGATTGGCAAATCCCTTCTTATATAAGAGAGAAAATTATGATGGTCTTCTCGATTTGGTGATGGTAAGTTTGATTTGTCATGGCAAATCTGATTATTCATTTGCAAGTTGTGATTTTGTCATGTAAATCTAGATTTGTCATGTAACTCTAAATTTGCCCCGGCAAGTTGAGATGTCTTCATGGTAAGTGTTGATTTGGTGAATCATCAAAGTCTAACGTTATTTATGTGTTCATTTTCCTTTGCATATTATTTTTTTCATCATAACTTGCTCTTTACTTCTTTGTAGTATTTTTCTTGAAGTTTTTCTTGCTTTGTACGTCAATTCTTCTAAAATCGTTCCTGCAAAATTTAGTTAAGAATATGGAAGAAACATGATAATATTATACTTTTACTGAGAAAAATTATGTTGTCAAGATCAGGTCAAAAACACTTATCAAGCCGTTGTTGAGGTCGGAGTAGCAGCAGGCGGGGAAGATGGTGCTAAAGTCTCACTACCTCCTTCTGAGCCATCAGACGACTCAAACGAGGAGGTCGGTTCATTGACCAGTCTGAAAGGTTTTGATTGGGCCTCTTGTTGAGGTTGTGTAGACTCCCCCTCAGAAATATCCCAGGATGGGAGGTTTTCACTCGTGTCCGAGGAGTCAGCCGGAGGTCTCACCATGGTTTGCTTTTTACTTATAATCTTCTGAGCTGCTAAGGGTAAGGCTTGCTTGCCTTTACCCCGACCTCGGAAGGATTTTGCCGTCCCTTTTGGTTTGTCTGCTCCACCACGATATCGTACCATTTTCTGCAACACACAAGTAGTGAAATACAATTATAATTTGGATTCACTCATGCCTTAAAATAGTACAGAAGAAATGAACACAGTGCTACTCAAAACAAGGCATCACGGACCGCGAATACTGAATGCGGCAGCGGAAGGCCCACTGGGGACCGCGTAAAAATGAATGCAGCTGTGAAGAGGTTGGGTTCAGAATACCAACTCTCTGATCATGGTCGATCGCAGGCCGCAAAATAATGAACGCGAACGTGGAAGACCAAACGCGGGCCGCGAAAAACTGAACGCGACCACGAAAGCAATTATTCGTTTTGCTTGCATAATAGACCGGATGAAATATCTTTTTGATCCTTTTCCCTAAAATTGCTCCTACCGCAGTGTCACTAGCATCACACATGAGCTCAAATGGTAAGATCCAATTGGGTGCGGTAATGATGGGAGTGGTTGTCAATTTATACTTGAGAAGCTCAAAAGCTTTCATGCAATCATCATTGAACACAAACTTTTCATCCTTTTCCAACAACTTGCACAAGGGGTTCACCACTTTTGAGAAATCTTTGATGAACCTTCGGTAAAACCTCGTGTGCCCAAGAAAGCTCCTAACTCCCTTGACGGAAGTAGGAGGAGGGAGTTTTGAAATCACTTCAATCTTCACTTTGTCTACTTCAATACTGTTATTTGAGATCTTATGGCCGAGGACAATGCCCTCCTCGACCATAAAGTGGAATTTTTCCCAATTGAGCACTAGGTTCGTCTCTCCACATCGGGCCAAAACTTTGTCAAGATATCCAAGAATTCTTCAAAGAATTCCCCCACAACACTAAAATCATCCATGAACACTTCGAGGAAGTCCTCTACCATATCCATAAATATTGCCATCATACACCGCTGAAAGGTAGACGGTGCATTACACAAACCAAACTGCATCCGAGAGAATGCAAATGTTCCATACGGACATGTGAAGGTGGTTTTCTCTTGGTCTTCCGGTGCAATGAGAATCTGGTTGTACCCGGAGTACCCATCCATAAAGCAATAATAGGCCCGCCCGGTAAGTCTATCCAACATTTGATCAAGAAAGGGCAATGGAAAATGGTCTTTGCGGGTCACTTTGTTCAGCTTTCAGTAATCCATGCATACCCTCCATCCGGTGATAGTTCTAGTGGGTATCAACTCATTTTTCTCATTTGTGACCACAGTCATACCCCCTTCTTTGGAACACATTGTACCGGTGAAGTCCATGAACTATCTGAAATGTGATACACAACCCATGCATCTAGCCACTTGATAATTTCCTTCTTGATGACCTCTTGCATGACCTTATTCAACCTCCTTTGATGTTCCACGGAGGGTTTGGCATCATCCTATAGTATAATTTTGTGCATGCAAAAGGCACGTCTTATACCCCGAATGTCAGCCAAAGTCCACCCAATTGCCTTCTTCCTTCTTTGAAGCACCACAAGGGTGGAGTCTACCTACACGTTAGTTAAGCACGAAGAAATAATAACAAGCAATGTTGAACAAGGGCTTAAGAATGCATACCTGAGGTGTGAGGGAGAAGCCTTCAACTCCAATGTTGGTGGCTCCTCGATTGAGGGCTTTCTTGGTGGAGTCTTCCAATTTTCCAAGTCCAAGAAAAGTTTACGGGGCCCATATGAATAGGATCCCATTCCTTGCAAGGCATTTGCACATTCTACCAAGCCTTCCTTCTCATCATCCTCATGGTTTAACAATACATATTTCAAAGGGTCCTCCACATTGATCATAGAACTCGTTTCATCAACAATCACCTCCAGTAAAAGATCCACAAAAGAGAAAAATCCGTTGCTATTAGGTTGCCTCATTGACTTGCACACGTGGAATACAACTTTTTCATCACCCACTCGGAAGGTGAGCTCCTCAACTTCCACATCAACCAATGCCTTCCCTGTTGCTAGGAAAGGTCTCCCCAATATGATCGGCATCTCATAGTCAACTTCACAGTCAAGAATCACAAAGTCTGCGGGAAGAATGAACTTGTCTACCCAAACTAGAACATCATCAATAATTCCCAACAGCCTCTTTCATAGTCTGATCTGCCATTTGCAATCTCATGGAAGTAGCTCTCGGTTTCCCAATACCCAATGTTTTGTACATCTAATATGGCATCAAATTAATACTTGCTCCCAAATCACAGAAGGCTTTTGAGAAGTCGTCACTGCCAATGGTGCATGGAATTGTAAAGGCGACGGGATCTTCTAGCTCTGGAGCCATGGAACGCACAATGACACTCACTTGATGAGTCATTTTGATGGTCTCACAATTCATAGATCTCTTCTTTGTTACCAAGTCCTTCATGACTTGGCATATCCCGGCATTTGCTCTAGAGCTTCCACCAAGGGCACATTGATGGACAAACTTTTCATCATCTCAATAAACTTCTTGAATTGTTTTTCATTATTTTGCTTTTTAATCCTTTGAGGATACGGTGGAGGAGGCCTTGGCAAAGGAGCCTTGTATTTGGGCACTACCTTTTCCGGTATGTCTATCACGTGTTCCCTATATGGGTTCACATCATTTTGAGTTTCTTCCATGTTGTCATCAATATCGATCCTCACTTCATCATTCACATTCTCATCATTGGCTTACATCTTATCATCTTCTTGCAACACAACATCATCACTCACAATCTTCTTTGGATTACAGGTACTTACATCTCCACCTCTACCTCTTCTTGTAGTAACCGCCATAGCATGAACTGTATTGTTCCCACCCTTCGGGTTTACTACCGTATCACTTGGTAGTGCCCTATTAGGGCGAGTATTCAATGCTTGAGAACTTTGACCCATTTGTACTTTCAAGTTGCGGATAGAAGTAATGTGGGAGGCTATTTGGGCATCGGATTCAGCATTCCTTTCCATCATTTTTTTGAACATACTATCTATCCGCCCCATCTCAATGTTTGAAGAACTTTGCCCTTGAGACAGATATGGAGGCGGATTGTTGGTTGTTGATACATCGGGGGCCTTTGAAAGCCCGACCCCCGGTTGCCTTGGTTATTATTATTCCAACCCCCTTGGTTTCCATTGCCTCCCCAATTGTTATTGTTGTTGCCACCCCAATTACCTTGGTTATTTCCTTGATTCCCCCAGTTTTGGTTGTTGTTCCCCCAATTTCTAGGTTTGTTTTTGTTTCCACTATTCCAATTGCCTTGGCCTTGGTTGCCCCAGTTTTGATTGTTCCCTTGTGATCTCCATTATTGATTTGGAGTATTGATCCATTGACCTTGGTATTTATTGGCATATAAAACTTCCTCACTCTGATCATCATACGAATCGTCTTGGTTGTAACCACTACCACTTTGCTCATATTGATCTTGATTGTTTTGCACCTGTTGACCATGTTGTCTCCTCTTGTTGACCATTAGATTCACCCCTTCCATGGTGTTTACTTGCTTTGGCCCCTGAACTTGCTGAAGTTGAGCCTTTGCTAACTGATTTGTAGTAGTTGTCAACTCTGTTATGGCTTTTCCATGATCATGAAGTTCCTTGTGAAGGTGGATGACATTAGGGTCACCTTGAGTAACGTTTGCCCGACTTTTCCAAGCTGAGGAGGTGTCATCCATCTCATCTAATATGTCACATGCATCGGCATAAGGCACTTTCATGAAATTTCTCCCTGCTAGCTGACTCACCATTCACTGGTTGGTTGTGTTGATACCCCTATAAAATGTTTGTTGGATCATTGCTTCAGTCATATCATTTTTGGGGCATTCTTTTACCATTGTCCGGTATCGCTCTCATATTTCATGTAAGGGTTCATTTGGCTCTTGTTTAAAGGCTAAGATCTCATCCCGTAATACTGCCTTATGACTCGGAGAGACAAACTTTTCTATGAACTTATTTTCTAACTCATCCCAAGTGGTGATGGAATGGTTGGGTAGCCTCTCGAGCCAATCCAAAGATTTCCCTCTAAGTGAAAATGGGAAAAATATCAATCTTAGAGCGTCTCAGATACATTTGTCTACTTGCTCCCTCAGTATGTGTCTACAAAACCTTTGAGATGCTTATATGCATTCTGATGGGGATCTCCGATGAAGAAACCCCTTTACTCCAATAGAGTCAGCATGACATTGGTTATTTGAAAATTGCCCGCCCCAATCCGGGGCGAGACAATTTCACTTGCGTAGCCTTCATTGGGTAGCACCCGGTGTGCTTCCCTTGGAGGAGGTGGGAGAGGGTTTGACACGTTGTCATGAGGCGGGCGGCCTCTTCTTTGGACTTGAGGTTCTATATTAGCCTCATCCGCATCATTGTCTTCTACCTCCTCCCTCAGAGGAATATGTCCGAGAGCATCATTATGAGCCATTTCATACCTAAAGCAATTGACACACAAAAGTTAGAAAAAGGAAGGAAAGAAAAAAAAAACACAAATAGTTAGATAGATAGCTAAAATCGTCTAACTCCCCCGCAACGGTGCCAAAAATTAATCGGTTCCAAACCTACACCACTATAGAGTAGCAAGGATGGTCGATGCAGTTTTACCCAACAATGTCGGGATCGATTTCCACAGGGAGTTAATTGATTTGGAGTTAGGTATCTATCTAAGTCTAAATGCGTGTTTTGTTCCTAATTTCACTTCCAAACATGATTGTGAATGATTCTACTTTTAAATTTTATACTATGGTATGCTAAGAGTAAGTTAAGTACAATAATTTTGGTGATAGTTTTCAAGTGTTAAAAGGTACTAGGGTAGTGAATTCCTCCTAGGTGGATATCTAACGGGTATCAAGAATCTAGGGCAAGCGTGTTTTGATTGGGGTCGTGATATAACCATCACACATAAGTGCTCCTCTATACCTCTCGGTGGTTTGAGTGCCTTTGCCCAATTTTGCTTTCTCAAGTCCAAATGGGTGTTCATGCAATACAAATGATATTGGCTCAAGTCGGGTATTACTATCTCTAGGTTCAACCCTTTAATTGGGGCTATCAATCTCTTGAATTCACCCTAATTCCTGTTAGCCTAATTTACCTAGACTTAGTCCCTCTTTCTCAAGAAGATCCTAAGTCATATAGGCACGAATCAGTGTTTGCAACCACTAATTCAACAATTCAAGCATGAATTAGGCTAAATATCACTACCCCATAAACAATTAAGCCCTAAAATTCAAGACCCATTAAATACCCACACTAGGGTTGGGTCAAAACCCTAGCTATGGGGTCTAGTTACTCATAATAATAGTAGAAATCAAAGACAAAGATGAAATATAATCCATAATATTAAAGTAGGAGATTAAAATCTAAAGTTTGAAGGTAAATCTTGTACAAAATAGCCAAAAAGGGAAAAATCAGTCGTTCACGTGCTCAAAAAAAGTAAACTTAACCTAAAATTGACAAAAAGTCTATTTATACTAAGTTGAAATTTTCGGACAAAAATACCCATGGGGAGGTTTCGTGGCCGCGTAATCCTAACTGCGGCCGCACTCTTGCTTTCGCGGCCGCGTACTTTTGATCGCGGTCCGCATTTCTTCACAACTGGGACTGGGCTAAGCTTCATTTCACGGACCGCGCAATATTCACCGCATCCGCGTGAGTGTCTTTCGCGGCCGCGTAATTGTAACACGCACCGCCCTTCTCATTCTTGCATAAATTGTGAACTCTCTGAACCATGGCAAACGCGGTCCGCGGAATTCCAACCGCGGCCGTGCCAGTAACTTCGTAGCCGCTTCTTTCTGCCTCTCTCAACGCTCATGTCTGTTCCCAAAAACCACTTCTCTGAATCTCCACTTCGCGGTCCGCGATTTAATCGCCGCCTCAGCGTGCACACTTACGCGGCCACACTTTTATGTTGCGGTCCGCGCTCTTCTCCCAGTCTTGGATTTGTACAAGTTTGACTCCTTTATAAGTTGATTATGGCTTCTTTTGCTCCTTTTGAACAAACCCTATAAGCAAGCACATTAAGTTAGTTTTCGGGAATACCTTCACGCATTTTTCGCCCAAAACCTAAGTAAAAGAGAGCAAATAATAGGCTAAAATCCCTACTTATCAGTTGTAAGGGTAAAATGGTCAAACGAGTCGTACCCATGTAGCTCATTCTTGCCAAGGCAGAAAGCTTATGCGTCTCCGATTATGTACTATACATCAAAGTAATGAAAGAAATTTTCCGTCTATATTTTATCACGTCGCATTTACACCATCGATATATTCGTTGAATCACTTAAAACAAATAACGGACACTAAATCCAAGAGCCTACGGGCCTCCCCGAGTCGAGGGCTGTTATTCGATAAAAAGATTGGATAACTCGAGCTATCGAATCCTAAAGGCACCGAGCCTATTAGGCAGGGAACGTACATGACAGGTCGTAGCCAACTTAAAATGGCTCGGAGACGTCCAAGCTCGTACTCAGAAAGTAAGATCCTTACATATGATTAAAACCTATTAAAAGGCTCCCTCGGTAAAACACTGTCGTGTACGACTAAAATACTCAAGTATCTTAAAGGTCTTCGTTTATTATTGATTATTTCAAACCCTAAGCAACTCAGAGTTATTATCGAAACCGGGCCTTATTTGGCTTCGGGGTAACGAGTACTCTAGACTATGTCCAATTTTGTGCTATGGCACTAATGACAATCTTCAAATAAAAAGTTACAAACAAATACTGAAAAATAAAAGACACAGTATAGAAGAAGGGTTAATTTAACATATTCCAAAAAAATATACAAAGGCACGATAAAAAAACACCAAAATAAACAAAAAAAAAAAAGAAATGTACAAGATAAAACAAAAAATAAGCTAAGGCATCTCCGCCTAATATTCACTAGATCCCAACTCAGTACCGGAACCCTCAGGCTCATATAGCTCTTTTGCCTCGGCCTCAAGCCTCTTGGCCTCTTCAATCTCGGCCGACAAATCAAACCCCTGGGCGTGAATCTCCTCGAAGGTCTCCCTCCGGGATAGCCACTTTACGTACTCGACCTTTGTTATTAAGCGGGCCTCGACTATTTCCACGTCGATTTTGTATTGGGCCAGCATCTCCTCGACCTCGGAGGAATCAATCAAGCTTGCCTCTAACTTGGACTTCAACGCGGTATACTCTTGACCGAGGTCGTCCCGTTCCGAAATGGCCGAACCCAGTTGTGCTCGGAGCTCGTCATTTAGCTGAGACCACTTGTCAGCCTTAACCTTCGTTACCCGAAGTTGGTCCTTGATTGATGCCAACTCCTCTTAGTATCCTCCTTTTCCGAGGCCATAAGGTCCATCCTACTCCTCAACGTCTCGGCAAAAGCTTTGAGCTCGTCCATCTAGGCCCGGAGCTGGTCAATCAAGTCTATCTTCTCTTGGACCTACGAGGTTGCGTCATTAGCTATTACGCTTAACCTTTAATTTTTAAACCAAATATCCTTACCTTCTCGACCAGTATGGAGTGCTCCCGTTTCACGGACAAAGCTTCCTTTTGAAATTTCTCCAACTCTGATTGGAGAATGGGGAGGTCCTTGAGGGCCTCGTCTTTTTGCTCGCTGAGACCCTTGTACATATCCTTTTGCTGGATTGCTCCTTCATCTAGAACTCGAGCTGGCTGAATTCCATCTGATACCGATGGAAGCTTTCATGATGAACCACCGAAGCCTGAAAAACAAATTAATGAAATCATAAAGATAAGTTGAACTTAAATGAGCTACATGAGGAAAAGGAAACTTACCCTATTTAGTGCTTGTGCTTCATTGAAGAGGATCGGAGTGCTCACCTCGTTCATTTTTGCTTGATCCTTTTCAGTCACCAAGCATCGAAGATAACTGGCCACACCAACATGTTCGGACAACACCCGGGTATCTGCCGGGATCATAAACATGACCGTTCTTTTGTGATCGGGATTCATGCTCGGAGTAGGGAATTGCTTCACCAGCTTCGAGCTCGAGCTTGGCCCTCCTACTTCCGATGATACGTCCTTTTTTGGGATCTCTAGGTGACCGAACCTGGAGTAATCCTCCGGCGCGCCGATGTCTACACAATCAAAGAAAAGGTTGAGGGCCTTGTCTATGACCTGTCTCATTTGTTTTCTCCATAACGGCCTTAGACTCATCGAATAAGGACTCTATATTGGACGGTGATTTCGTGATGTCAATAATACCGGCGACTTCCCTCAGAGTAGGGGTAGCTTATCGGGAGACCGTAGCCATTGGTTTTCCTTATAGATCCCGAGCTAAAGAGGGGTCGGCCTCTCGGTCATTCCCCCCGGTTGCCGCCCACTATTCCTCATCAACGGCCAGCCTATGGGCGACAAACTCTAGGTCTTCATCTTCAGGGTAATCCCTGAGCCGACAGAGGGAGTCGCGGTCCAGTACCCTGGCCTGGGTACTCTTCTTATTGCTCTTTCGGGCCCGGACCTCTACCTTCTTCTTCTTGGCTTTGAACTCTGGAGAATCTAAAGAGTCTCTTTCTTCTCTTCGACTCCTCTTTCTTCGCAGCAGCCTGAGGCTAGCCCGAAGCAGAGGGTTTATCGAGTGAGGACGAAGCCTCGTCCTTGTCCAATGCCTGGAGCTTAGTGGTCTTGGGAAAACCTATGAAAGAAATAGAGAGATTGAGAGAAAAACAATTGAAAATGTAAGTAAGTTTGGTCGGGAAGAGCACTCGCCTTAGGAATGGGCCTCTCACTTACCCTTCGAGAGCTTGTGCCTTTCGCGCTCAAAAATACGATATTTGCGTGCAGATCCCCTGACCCACTCTTTGAAGTGGGGAACTGCATTAGGAACTCGGGAAACCGCTGCACAATGGTATAACCAAGCAATGAAGAAGACGAACAAAAAATCAAAAGAAATTCTAAGTACTCAAAAAGGGAGAAGGACTTACGAGCTAGGTTCCACTTTTCAGGGACAGTAAGAACTCAGAGGGAATGAGATCCTTGGTTTTCACCTGATCGAATCTTCCTTGTCATCCTCGGCCCCTATCTTCGTCGATGCTCAAGAATGGAGCTTTTCTCGCCTGACGAACAAGCTTGATTAATCCTCCTCAGAAGATTCGGGGACTGTATATATGAAGTAGATGATCGAAGGTAAACGGAGGTGCCTCAGTGTAATTAACAAAGTGGCGGAGGAGGATCACAATCCTCCAAAAAATGGATGAATCTGCCCGAGGCAGACCTCGTACCTTCTGCAAAATTCAAGGACTATAGGGTCCACAGAGGAAAGTGTGAAGGGGTACGTATAAACACTTAGATACCCCTCCACATGTGTGGTGATGTCCTCATCAGAACCGGGGGCGACCACTTATTTTCCCTCCCATTTACCGTCCTCCCCAACCGTAGGGAACGTGTCCTTGGTGATGGAGCATATGTACCTCAATACCTCCTCGCCTCGATCCTGTTGAATTGGAAGCTTTTTCGACCTTAAAGCGTTTTCAATAGAGCAGCCTACATGGATGAAGTTCTTCTGGGGAAGTTCCGGGACCACTTCAGGTACGGCCACCTCAGCATTCGTGACCGGGTTAGAAGTTAAAGGGACGATCTGCTGGCAGGGGTGGACTTTCGGTATTTCGTTTCGGTATTTAAGAATTTTGGTTCGATATTTCGGTATTCGATTTATCAATTGTGTATACCAAATACCGTACCAAATTATTTCGGTACGGTTCGGTATTTATTATTTTTGGTTTGGTACGGTTTCGGTTTAATGCTGCCATTCATAATAACGAAATGCTGCCAACCGTTAGTCGAAAACTTTGGGAGTGTATTAAAGACATGACTATGACCTATTGGATACGTTTGGTTACAGATTTCACAGTTTTCACTTTTCACAGTATCTGAACGACTGAACCTAAACAAAAACAATCAATGACAAAATTGAAACCATTAAGTCATTAACAACATTTTCACAGAAAGAATTTCACATCAAATTCGCATCTCTGAACTACTTGGAATGTCTGTGGCATCAAAATTCAGCCTAGTTGGAACGAGTGAAATTGTGCAAGCATCAATAGTGCTTCTACATCCAACCAAACTCAAAAACATTTTCAGCATATCTAACAAACAAGTCTCACAAACCAAACATAATAAACTTCAAAAGCTTCTACATAAACTTCCTGAGTAGATCTAACAAAAGTATCTTAGACAAACGACATTAGCAACAACAACAGTGTAGCAGATCTAACAAATGAGTTCATTCGTGACTGAGGAGTGAGGAGTGAGGAGAGAGGATTCAGAATTGTGAGGAGTGAGTAGTCGAAAATCGGAACTGTGAGGAGTGAGGAGTCGGAAACCGCAAAATCGGAATTGTGAGAGTGAAACTCGGAATTGTGCCTACTGCCTAATGCTAATGGCTTAATGCCCTAATCTTTAGAGTAGGCTTGGGCAGTTGGGCTGGGGCGATGGGGATTAAATTAAAAACGTTTGGGCTTGGGCACTAGCAGTGAGATATAGGTCCAACTTTAAAAAATGTCCTTAAAAATTCGGTATACCAAAATTTTAAAATTTTAATACCGAGAACCGTACCGAAATACCAAAAATGTAATACCGAATTAGACCAAAATACCGAAAAAACCGAAATACCGACTTAATTCGGTCCGGTTCAAAATTCGGTTTTTTTCGGATTTTATGCCCACCCCTATCTGCTGGGCCACAGATTTTGAAGTCCTCGCCATCGAATTCTAGGAAATATGAAGATTTGAAGGTGAGGATGAAGATTTTAAGATGAGGATGAAGGTTTGAAGGCCAAACTTGAAGATTTAAAGATGAAGTATAAAGATTTGAAGATGGAAAAATGAAGATATAAAGACATATGGAACAATGTATGAAGATTTGAAAGGGTTAAGGACAAGTGAAAACTTCGGAGGTAAATTAAGGAATCCTGGAATCAGAAAGTAAAAAAGTGAAAAATTGACCGAAGCTTTTATAAAGAGAGGATAATCAATGTGTGATGTTTCACATTCGAGGACGGTTAACCGTCGGCTGACACGTGTCCGAACTCAGAATGACGCGACTGATGGGACATTTCACTTACTCATCGACTCAGTTATAGCTTACGGAAGAAGGAGCCCGGATCCATTAATCACTTCCCGTTGCTTCGATGAACCTGCTCTCTTAAAAGGGAGGGGGCGATTTATGTACAAGTAAAATCGGGGGCAATATTTTTCCTGATTCCCCAATAAGGAAACAAGAGGGAAGCAAGTTCGACACAATTACAAGCAATGCCCAAGGATCCCTCGTATTGGAACTCGGGAGGAGTGAACGATGCATCTGGTATCGGGCACAGCAAAATAACGAACCCGGACCAAGTATAGTTTCGAGAATACAAGAAAAAAAGGAACGGTAGGACATGACAAGTAAGGAGGTGTAATATTCACCCTCAACCGGATATTACAGCGAACCCTGTCTGATATCATCTGCAGATCGACATTTACCAAGAAAAAAAGATTTTTTCCTTAACTTATATTAGGACTAAAATTTTCCTACTATATAAAGGGGAGAATTTTTTTTATTTTAACACACTATTGACACGCATATCAAAGCAATGAAAGTTCATTTTTGTCCTCTAGCTATTATTCAAGGTGTTCTTCAGTTATTCTCTTCTTTAAACGCAACTGAGCTTATATCAAGGGTTCGATCGAGGCCGAATATCAGTGTTCAACTTAAGATCAGGCTTGATCGTCACATTACAATATATTTGATTGTTCGTTCTTTCTTTAATTTAATTATATGTTGTCCTTAGATCATTCGTATTGAATTAAATATCGTATCCTTTTAACCGCGTACAAATTTAATTATTACTCATTTTTTATATAGTTCGGTATGATATCGATATTTCAGTATTTTCTTTTAAATACCGAAAACCATGTCCAGTAACAAATTTTTTTAAAACTTAAATTAAATACTATACTAAATACCAAAATATCGAATACCAATATCAAAAGTTTCTATTTCGGTACGATAATTCGATTATTGCCAAATTATGCACAACCATACTACGAGGTCAATATAGAAAAAAAACTGACAACTTGGGTAGAGGCTAGAGCTAAAAGACTTCTCGCTAGTAATATATTATCTGATTATTATTGTTGATTATCGTTATTTGATCGTTAAGTATAATTATCTTTTTTTTAAAATATGATAGTTTAATATATTTTGATTATTAGTATATAAAAAGCATTTCTATTTAATTTGACAAGAGGAGTTGTGCCGATGGTTAGCATCCCACCTTCAACCCCAGGATCGTGAGTTCGAGTCACTAAAAGAACAATAAAAAAAGAATCAAAGGGGAAGGAATTAAAAAAAAACTCTATTTTATTTGGTAATGCCGGGTGCTCTACGAACCTTGGCATAGCTATTGCCTATTAGCTATTGAATGTCATCATATTTTATGCTCATCTAGGTTTTTACTGTATCGTATAACGTATAATTGCATTACAATTTTAAATAATTGATGCAAATCAAGTAGAATAAATTTATACATTAAAAACTTTTAAGTAGATACTATATGTCTTCATATAATAAGTAGATACTATATAATTTGAGTCGAAATAGTGAGCGCACACTGCTGTCAAATCTATGTATGCCTGCGAATTCGTGTACGGCATTGAATCGTTTATACAGTTTTGTGGTTGTATTAGGGCGGATCTAGATAATGGATTACAGGTTCACGTGAATCCGAAATTTTTGTATTTATATTTAAAAAGTTACTAAATATATATATGAATTTAAGTACGTTATAAAAACTTATAATCTTTAAATCTTTATTTCGTCTATGACTTGATAGTATGAGTAGCGCAAGAGAGTTATGATAAATGAAAAAAAAATATGGGAGGGGCTATACATAAATGCTCTTAATTTCCATCACTCTTGAAGGGGTTGAAGCATTTATCAATAGTTACGCCTCGATCATTAAACATTTCTAGCATTCCTCCATCTTCAGTTTTACCTTTATTGTTTTTAATCTTCTAATATTGCTATCTTTAATTTTCGATTTCCTTACGAACATAGCATAGATGGTGACCATTTTGATACATAATATCATGTTCAACTGTATCTCAATCGTCACTTTTTAAAAGGACAGAAAAGGAGAAGCAAAACTCCAAATGTATGTGATCGTTTATATTTCTATTTAATAATTCTAATGAATAAAACAATGTTTAAGAGATGAGTTCTAATGTGGGGCGAAAATAAGAAAAGCCAAATACTTTAAGGGTGTGTTTGTTATAAATCTTACTCATTTTTCGATGTTTGGTATGCAAATCAAGGAAAATAACTTCTTAAGAGTATTCATAAATTATAATTTAGATACAATAAACATAAAACCATAAACTTTAGAACCAACAACCTTCCGGACTCACAAATTTCATAAACTTCTGAACCGCTACACTTTTGAACCCGTAAACTCCATAATTTCTAAACTTCCAAACACATAAACCTCCGAACTCATAACTTTAAGACTCGTAAAATTTCGAACATGTAAACTAAATAATAAAAAAAATAGAAATGAAATGTTAAAAAAAAATACGGAAGGGGGGAAGGTGGGTGGTGCAGAAAAATGAAAAAAACAGAAAACAGAAAATCAAAAATACAAAAAGAAAAAAAAAATGTTGGGCATGGGGTGGGATGTGTGGTTTAGAAAAACGAAAAAACAGAAAACTAAAAATATAAAAAAAAATTGTGTGTNTTGGGGTTAGATGTGAGGGTAAGTGGAGTTTTTAGAAAATATTTTTCTAACTTTTCTAGAAAAGTTATTTTACTTCAATTTTAAAAAAATGTGATATGTAGGAAAATATTTTCAAATTATTTTGTTAGTGAAAAATCACGGTATCAAACACAACGTAAACGAAAATTTTATAGTATATCATAGAATCAGCTCAACAATAGTAGAGGCATGACTCATGAGTACATGGTATTGCAACTTTTGAGAGAAAGTGACCTGCATTTTTTTGCTTCTTTTGGAATATGTCTACATTAAATAGTTTGGAAAAAATGTAGCGAATTCCAATCCAATCTAAAAGTTTACTCATATTTGTAAAGTAAGTGTATGGATAAACTTTATACTCCATTTACTTAGTTACGTTAGATATAAAAACATGCTCTCATGTGTGGATTTGATTCATTTTAACACATGTGAATTTTTTCTTGCCCATAGATAACACGACTTGATTCATGACCTATGTATACTCTGAGCTAGCGTTTGATCGTATATTTTTAAATTTATTTTAAAAATTTATTTTGGGTGAAGTTTGGCTTGAAGATGAAAATGTGTTTGGACATACGTTTTCAAAATATATTTCCCGAAATTATTTTGGAAAAATATGTGTATTATGAAAGATTTCGCCCAAAACCAACTATTGAGGTGATTTTTGGGATTTTGCCAAAATATAGGCAAAATTTATGGTCAAACATGTATTTGCCAAATAAAACTCAAGTTTACTTTGACAAAATCTATGGCCAAATAGGTCCTAACACTGCTTATTGTAATCTCAACAATATATATTTGATTTTCAATTCCACGAGCAAACACAATTTCCCTTTCAAGTTATAAATGAGTTTAGTTATATATAGAGATCTCTTCCAACAAAAAATCCTTCTCAAGACACAAGAAAATCTTAATGGTGTGAAAAAGAAGTACAAACTAAAAATAGAAGGAAATGAATAAAACAACGAGCAAAAATTTTATAATGCAAATCAATTACTCTCCCCTTTGGGATTCTTTTCCTACATTAACTAGCAATTTAGACTCCTCTAATTCTTTTCCATTTGGTTTCTTTACAAACTTTACCACAACCCCATTACTACTATTGTTCTTGTTCATTAACCTTGTACTACTTTGTATCATGCCCATTGATCTTGACTTACTCAACCTTACTGTAGGCATCTTCACAGCCAATCCTCCTTTCCTCCTTACTGTTTGATTATTGTTAGCCAAATCTAACGGTTCAGATCCAATCTCATCAAGAGAACCAATAGATTTTGACCTAATAACTGGTTGGATTTCTTGCCTCTTACTATTTCCGCCAATCACAACACTTTTTAATTCTACGCTCGTCACATTGGATACTTTCCTGTTTCTTCTACTTCCGACTCTCGAGATCTTGACAATTTCCATACTATCATCCAGGGGCTCGTATTTAACCACGCGCGTCGATTCTCTTACGCGCCCCACGCGCCGCCCGATGTTATTCCATATCGGCGAGCTCATTCGTTTACACACGATTTTCAACCACTCTACTACCTCCGCCATCGCCGGTCGTTTCACCGCCGTTTTTCTAACACAGCGCGCCGCCACCACTGCCAGCTGCCGTAAAACTCCTTCGTCCTCCGGCGATCCGATTCTCGGGTCACAAATCTCTGCATACTCGCCGGATTTAATCAGCGGAACCGCCCAATCTACCACGGACGGCGGACTATAATTTACATCAATTGCATTCCGTCCACTGATAATCTCCAGCAGCAAAATCCCAAAGCTAAAAACATCGGACTTTGTACTGAGATCGCCCGGTGCAAGATAAGCAGGATCCAAATATCCTAACGTACCCGCCGGCGGCGTACTTCTTACTATAACGTCTTCCACATGTCCTCTCAAAGACAAACCAAAATCACCAAGACGAGCACTGAAATTCCTATCGATTAAAATATTCGACGATTTAATATCTCTGTGAATCACCGGCGGGTTCGAACAATGCAAGAAATGAACCCCCTTTGCAATTTGCAGAGAAAAACGAACTCGTCGGGCCCAATTAGGAGGTTTAGAAGAAGAATGAAGCAATTCATATAAAGAGCCATTAGGCATAAACTCCACGACGATTAATTTATTCTGATTGTCGTCCACTGCGTAGCCCAGTAAGTTAACGAGGCTAGGGTGGTGAACGTGAGAAAGAATTTCGATCTCATTTTCAGCTGGGGAATTGGCAGAAGTGTTACGTGGTTGAGTTTGTTTGTTTTTTTTAACGGCTACAGTATTGAGTTTATTTAGATGAAGATGAGCTTTGTAGACATATCCATGGCTGCCTTTGCCAAGAAGATTGTCTTGAGAGAATGCATTGGTAGCTGAGTGAAAATCAGAGTAAGAAAATTCTCTGATTTTGAATGGTTTTTTATGGGTGTGATTCTTTTTAGTAAAGTTGGGCCAGTTGTAAGAATCGCAGGTGGAAATTGCAGATTCTGCATTGCATGAAAAATAACCCATAAGTAAATAAGAGGAATTAGAAAATGAAGAAATATTGGCGAGGAGAGAAAGGGAGAATAGTGTAGTGGGAAAAGAGAGGAGGCAGATGCCATAACTGAGGGAAGAAGGAAGAGAGTGAGTGGGTGAAAGTTTGAGGTGGTCGTAAAGACATCAAAAGCGGTGGTAAAAGGACGGATCTTTCTCTTTCTTTTATTTTTACAGCTTTTTTTGAGAATGCCGAATTCAATGGAAACTTGTGATATGTGTAACCCCCATACAGATTACAAATTTAAATTGAAAATAAAAACAGAGGTACAACATCGAACTGCTGAATAATTCGTCAATGAGTAAGTTTTATGTCAAGAATTAACCCAAACAGTCGTCCACCTTACTATTACTTAAATTAGAAATAACCGATGAATATATAATATATACATAGTTTACATGTGTGTAATTATGTATTATAAATATATATATGACCGGCTATTTGCGTAAAAATCCTTTTTATGTATTCATACAGTAAAAATATTATCCAATTAGATCAGTTAAAAATAATTTTACAATAATATTAATTGATAACTTAAAGTTACATTGATGGTATAAAGAAATCGTCAAACTGTCACTTAATTCTTTTGTCAACATTTGATAGCAATTTCATGCAATTATCTTTTGACTATGTTAATGTCAAATATTTCTTTTGACAAGGTGCCAACAACTCGTTTTACTTTCCGTCCTTGGAAAATAAGAAATGCTCTCCGCTTTTCACACCTACAGTTTGATCTCCATATTCATGTATTGGACTGTTTAAATTGAATATATACGTATATATAGTAAAAATTGCGCGGGGCACCTTATTTGGTCGTCCCCATTTAATTTATATTCGTTCTTTTAAAAAATTTTAACTTGTACTCACTTTTTAAATAACTTCAGCTCCCCTTTCCCTCGCTGAACTGAAGTTCATCAGTTAAGATGAAGTTCGCCAGTTATAAAGACAAAACTTCAGCATACGGGACTGAAGTTCCCCAGTTACTATAGAGCTGAAGTTTCCTAGTTACAAACTTCAGCTCTAGAGCTGAAGTTCCCAAGTTATAAAGACAATAACTTCAGCATACGGGGCTGAAGTTCCCCAGTTACAAAGACAAAACTTCAGCTTTAGAGCTGAAGTTCCTCAGTGTAACTGGGGGAACTTCAGCCCGTATGCTGAAGTTTCCCATTTACAAAAGACAAAACTTCAGCTTTAGAGCTGAAGTTCCTCAGTGTAACTGGGGGAACTTCAGCCCGTATGCTGAAGTTTTTATCTTTATAATTGGGGAACTTCAGCCCCGTATGCTGAAGTTCCCCATTTACAAAGACAAAAACTTCAGCTCTAGAGCTGAAGTTCCCCATTTACAAAGACAAAAACTTCAGCTCTAGAGCTGAAGTTCCTCATTTACTAGAGCTGAAGTTCGCAAGCTACTTAAGGCCCGTCTACTAGAATGCAGAAGTTTTGTGTGATTGTCTTCGCTACTTCAGCCCCGCATGCTGAAGTTATACGCAAAAGCGGGTGCGGATGTAATTTTTTTTACAAAGCGGGTATAAATTAAAACGTGGCACAAAAAGTAGGTACGGATGCAAAAGCCCCCTATATATATAATATATCTTTGGAGCTAGTTCTTCCGTTGCGGGTTCGGCTTAGTGTTTCAAGTGATATTTTTTCGTCGAAAAATTATACTATTTAAATAGATAAAAATATATATTTTTATGTATATATTATATATATATTGTGTTCCCTTGATTTATTCGCGTATTTACTTCTTTAAATTTTGACACCCCCGAATGACAATCTTGTCTCCGCTACTGATTCGGTCGAATCTAGTAGCTTTAGTTCAAATTTTGTATTTGTTTTAAAAAATTTATTATTATTTTAAAATATTATAATTTAAAAAGATTAAAATTTCGAACTCATAAGCTTTAAATTCTATCTTCACCTCTTATTGGAAAGAATTATTTTCTCAAATATCATCTAGCACATATAAAAAGTATATATTTAGAGAGAAAAATAAGAGGTATGTAAGCTACTTTCAGGGAGGCAGTGCTGCAGCCGGGATTTAAATGAGGAAACGGTGTAATAATTCTGCAGGAAAAAAGAGAAAGGAATAAAGAATTTTAGAACAGTTTTCCCATAAAACTTTCAAAATCTTAAGGGTTAAAGTTTAAATTACGGAAACTAAGGGGACAATTAGCTTGCATTCTCTTTAGGTCTCCGCCGAAAGATTTTATGAGATTAATTTATTTAAGAAAGAAGAGAAAGAGTAGCTCTTGAAATTTGCACCACGCATAAGTTACTTTTCCTTTTAGTAAACTTGACGTTATTTGAGATGAAACGAAAGTTACATGTCCATTGTGTGATAGAAGAACGTGTAAATGTAATTGCATTAATTAATGAGATAACAAAATTTTAATTAAGAAATAGAGGATCCAATATGTGCCCGTTTTTCTATACAATAGAAACAACCACATTAGCAACTTATAAAAAGTAGTTTCGGGAATAAAATATCTCATATTTACGCAGGGTCACTCCAAGGAATGTGATGTAAGCGATTTACCTATATTAATGAATGCTTCCACAAGTCGAATTCATGACCTATACGTCACAAAGAAATAAATTAATTAGAATTTCTTCATTAAAATTTAACAAAGTTAGGATCACATGATATAAATGAAGAATCTTTTGATAAATGGTGTTTCATTCCTTATAAGACCTATATGATACAAATTCAAAGTAAAATCTGAACACCTAATAGCTAAAAGCACAAGAAAAAAAATCAAATGGCAGAAGTTGTACAGTACTTGAAATCAGAGGCGGATTCAGAGTTTAAAGTTTATGGGTTCTGAATTTGCAACCGAACCCATAGCTCGTTAGCTACTGAGTTCACACTTTAAGTATTTATTTATATTTGATAGATTTTCTACTACAAATACTATATCTAAACAAAAAGTTACTGGGTTCGTCCGAGCACTTTCCTCCGCCCTTGCTTGCATTGTATTCAAATGTTAAGTTTAGAGATGCGAAGCAGTGGCGTGCAAATGGCTTAGAAAAAGGAGAAGAGGGGAATATCTCGGGGACGTGATCTTAATACAGTAGGGTCAAAATGTCCCCATTCTCTTATGCTTTTTCATATTCATTTACTCATTTCATCTACTTTAATTATTTGGTTCTCTTCTGCTTTTTAGTCTCCTTTTTTTAAATATGTATGTACTGTCAGTAGCACTTCATTTATATTATTAAAGTATTAAGTATCATATACTTTAACCATTTGCGACATAGTTTTATGCAACCCAGATGGCCAAAGAGAAGAAAATATGGTGCAGTACTACTCTTTCTTTTTGTATTTTCAATATTCCTCTTGAAGAGAGAATCATCAATTGGCTAACTCCAGCTTTAGGCTTAATAAGATCTTGGTTTAATGCACTAAAGGAGATGATCGGTCAATGAAATGTGTTGCTAATCATAAGGTTTCAGATTTAAATTCCAACCGAGATTTAAATATTAGGTGATATTTTTTCATTTGTCCAAACTTTAATGAATAGAGTTTACCAGGTAACTAAGCTGGCAGGATATAACAACTTTTCCCATGGAACTAGTTGAAATCAAAAGCTGGCTCAGACACTGGTTATTAAAAAAAAAAAGGGATCTAGGCTTAATATGTCATTAGATATGATGAACTTCTTTAACATTAGGCAGTACGTTCCCTTGCATGTAGGTTTTACTTTTTTTAAAGCCAATGCGTGAAATTCATTTTTGACAATGAACTTGTTAGAAAAAATGAGGTTGAGAAGGCTTGAGGCGTGAGAATGATTTTTTTTAAAGAAGTTATAGTCCGTATATAGATTTAGGAAAAATACAGAAAAAATACAGACAATCTTCTTCAGAATACAACAAGCCACTATTTGATACTTGCAGATTTTCTTGATATCTTTGTAGGGAATCTCATGTTTATTTATAGAGCAAAAGCCAGGCCTTCTCCGAAAAGTCACCTTATTTCATTAATAGTGTATCTGTTTATTTGAATTTAAAATTCAAATAAAACTGATTTTTTGTTATAGAAATAAAAAAATTAATATAATAAGCGGCCCAGACCAAGCCCAAGTCCAGTGTGCCCCCGGCGGCCCTTTAATATCCGGAGGACCGAGTGTCGTCCACGCCCGGTCGTACTCATAGCCGCATCAGGTCTCCAAGGTGAACAACCTCTGGTCGATGGAACAATGTAGGCAAGGGAAGTCGGCATAGATCCGTAACTTCGGGAAAAGGATTGGATCTGAAGGCTGGGCACGGGGGTCCCAGTCCTGAACCTGTCGGCTATCGGTGGACTGATCGAGCTGCTCCAGCGGCGAGAGCGGGTCGTCGCATGCCGGCGGGGGGACGGGCTTGGAACAGTTCCTCGAGCGTCGAACAACCAACTCAAAACTGGTATGGACAAGGGGAACTCGACTGTTTAATTAAAATAAAGCATTGCGACGGTCCCTGCGGATGTTTACGCAATGTGATTTCTGCCCAGTGCTCTGAATGTCAAAGTGAAAAAATTCAACCAAGGGCGGGTAAACGGCGGGAGTAACTATGACTCTCTTAAGGTAGCCAAATGCCTCGTCATCTAAATAGTGACACACATGAATGGATTAACAAGTTTCCCATTGTCCCTGTCTACTATCCATCGTAACCACAGCCAAGAAAACGGGCTTGGCAGAATCAGCGGGGAAAGAAGACCTTGTTGAGCTTGTCTCTAGTCCGACTTTGTGAAATGACTTGAGAGGTGTAGTATAAGTGGGAGCCGAAAGACGAAAGTAAAATACCACTACTTTTAATATTATTTTACTTATTCCCTGAATCAAAACGGGGCGCTGCCCCTCATTTGGACCCAAGGCTTGCTTGCATGCCAATCCGGGTGGAAGACATTGCCAGTGAGGAGTTTGGCTGGGGTGGCACATCTGTTAAAAGATAACGTAGGTGTCCTATGATGAGCTCAATGAGAACAGAAATCTCGTATAGAACAGAAAGGTAAAAGCTCGTTTGATTCAGATTTCCAGTAAAAATACGAACCGTAAAAGCGTGGCATAACGATCCTTTATACCTTCAGAACTCGAAGCTAGAGGTGTCAGAAAAGTTAACACAGGGATAACTCCAAGCGTTCATAGAGACATTGTTTTTTTATCCTTTGATGTCAGTTCTTCCTATCACTGTGAAGTAGAATTCACCAAGTGTTGAATTGTTCATCCACCAATAGGTAACGTGAGCTGGGTTTAGACCATCGTGAGACAAGTTAGTTTTAACCTACTGATGAGAGTGTCGCAATAGTAATTCAACCTAGTACGAGAGGAACCGTTGATTCGCACAATTGGTCATCGCACTAGGTTGAAAAACCAGTGGCGCGAAGCTACCATGCGCTGGATTATGATTGAATGCCTCTAAGTTAGAATCCGGGCTAGAAGCGACGCATGCGCGCGCCAACCACTTGCCGACCCGCAGTAGGGGCCTTTTTCCCCAAGGGCACGTGTCGTTGACTAAGTCATCGCGATGGAAGAGCCGCGATGGCCACCTTGAAGTACAATTGCCATCGAGCGGCGGGTAGAATCCTTTTTAGATGACTTAAATATGCGGCGTGGTATTGTAAGTGGTAGAGTGGCCTTGCTGCCATGATCCACTAAGATTCAGCCCTTTGTCGCTTCGATTCGTCCCTCCCCCTCCAATCCAATCAATTTCTAACTTTTCTGAAAAGAGTTTTACTCCTTCCTTGATATTATATTATATGCTAAGTGTTGAAAAATCGAACAAGTCCTCAAGACCATGGAACGTATACTATTTGTGTATTAAGTGGCCAATGTGATTTGTCACTTAGTCGTGTTGTGGGAAAGGCTTGCCTATGACGCTAAACCCATGGCCACTTATAGAGGTTTTTCAGAGTGTCGCGTGCGATGCCAAGGTACAAGCCAAGAGTGATGTGCCAATACAATGTCTCAAATGGAGGTTTTCGGGGTATCGTGTGCGAGGCGAAGGCCTATGCCAATGACCCGAGTTCGACCGTGGCTTGCCACTATAGGCCGAGGTCGACAGTGGCTTGCCTATGTTGGTGGTACGAAGTCGGGTATGTCAAGGCGTGGAATGCCTATGTCAATGACCCATAGTCGGGTGTGGCACCACTCCATGGCACGAGGCAGGGCGTGGCCATGGCACGAGGGAGGGCATGGCCATTGCACGATGTTTGGCATGGCAAGGCGTGGCCATGGCAAGACATCGGGTGTGGCAGGGCATGGCCATGGCATAACGCAGGGCACATCCATGGCACACAGTCGGGCTTGGTAGTGCGTGGCCACAACCCGACGTCGGACGCAGCCATGGCACGATGTCGGACTTGGCAGGATGTCATGGCACAAGGTAGGACATGGCCATGGAACGACGTCGAACGTGGGAGAACGTGGACATGGCACAACGTCGCGCGTGGAAGGGTGTGGCCATGGCCTAACGTTGGACACGACCATAGCACGATGTCGTACAGCATGGCACGAGGCAGGACGTGGTCATGGCACATCGTCGGGCGTGGCTATGGCCCGACGTCGGACGCGGCCATGGCACGATGTCGGACGTGGCAGGATGGCATGGCACGAGGAATTACGTGGCCATGGAACGGCGTCAGATGTGACAGGACGTGGCCATGGCACGAGGTCGGGCGTGGCAGGGCGTGGCCATGGCCCGACGTCGGATACGGTCATGGCCCAACGTTGGATGCGGCCATGGAACGATGTCGGACGTGGCAGGGCGTGGCCATGGCACGACGTAGGGTATGGCAAGCCGACATGGCACGAGGCAGGACATATCCATGACACGGCGTCGGGCGTGGCCATGGCTGATTAATTCTGATTAATTCAAACTTGTGATTTCTGCTACTAAGTCCAGCTAATTTTCCGGCATCCTTATTTAAAGAGTCATAAATTCTGTCCAACTAGATCGACTACTTATTGCACGTATAGGATATAAATATTTAGTGGTATAATCTATGAATTCTTAAAGAAACAGTTTATGAATTTGGGAAGAAATAAGAATAAAAGTAGCTAGGGGTTAGTGGTTTTAGACTATAGATATAGGTAAATTCACTATCAATTTCAATAGGTGAGTAGTTCACATTAATTGTTACACATCTCGTCTTTTTATCTTTCTTTTTTCTTTTTCCTACATTTATCCATATATCCCTTTAGCGTTTAGCCCAAACAAAGGTAAAAGCACTCCTAACTAGATTACAAATATACAGTTGTCAAAACCAAATTTTGGGATTAGGTAGCTTTTCATTTCAGCTACCTAATTTAATTAGTTTGGCCCTTCAAAGTTCAAAATCATAACCGCACAATAATTGTAAAAATGGTGTGTGGTAGCCACTAAATAAGGTGGTGTTTATTTTTTATCCATCAATTTTAATATTGAGCAAAAATAATCATTACTCTATTAAAATTATTATGAAAAGACAATTTACCCTTACCGTAGCCATGGATGGTCGGGTCGAAAGTAGTCGAAGTATAAATATCTTTTTCCTTACCCTAGCCATGAATGAGTTTCAAGAAGAGTTGTTCTCTTCAACAATAGCGTTATCGAATGAACTTGACTTCAATGAAAATATTAACAGACAATTTTACAAAATAAGAAAAAGAGCGATGAGTAAACAGGAAATGCAATTCCTTCCCAAAAGTTAAGGACATGTAGTCCCCTTAGGTCTCCCCATTTTTTCTTTCTTTCTTTTACGACATCAATTCAGTTTCTCTACATATTCTTCCAACAATAGCAATTCCGTTTCTTCTTAAATCCTCTCTTCCATATCTCATTGGCAAGAAAATTAAGTAGGAAAAAAATTCTCGGTGAGTCTCTATCCATTAGTTGTTGTTCTTTGATGGGTAGATTGTACCTTTGATGCTGGTTTTTGGAGATTTATTGTATAAAAATTTAAATTCACCATTGAAGGACCTTGAAGTTTGAAACTCATAACTTGGTCTGTTTGAGTTTTTAATTACTTTGATCCGATCCTGCATGAGTTTGTTTGGAAAGTTGATTGAAGGTTGTAGCTAAAGTTTTAGTCAATTTGGTAGAGATTTTGTAGCAGATTTTAGAAATTTGGGTTGAAATATAGTTGAACTAGAGAAGAAGACGAATTTGTATTGTATACTCAAATAGTATACAAATATGCCATTTTGGTATACAATTCATTCCAACTATATACCCTATTAGTATAGCTATATACTATACTGATATCATATGTTAGTTGAATCATTTTTTGATTGTATTAGCTGCATTTAATTGGTACAATATTTGATTTTCTTTTAATAATAATAATATAGTACAATATATTGAAATACTTTATTATATTAATATGTGGTACACTATTTTTTTCTTTTTTTCTTTATGCATGTGCGTTATGTAATAATAGTATAGCCATGTAGTTGCCGGGAATTAACCAGCAAAACTGTATACCATGTTAATATAGTTATATGCCATATTGGTATCATATGGTAGTTCGAATATTGTTTTGGTTGTTTTAACTGCATTTTAAGTGAATTCTATTATGAAATTATTTATATGAACATTATTTGCAGTGCTGGAATTCTTGTGTGCCGATGGACATAAATTATGTATATTATGTAATAGTTTTTTATAGTTATAAGAAATTGTTGGAACGATCCCATACAACTATATACCCCTGTTAGTATACAGAATGAGCAAGTTGTTTTGCGAATATTTAGCTTGCAATACGAGCATGTAATTTTCTCATACTTTTATTGTATCCTTTAATATTTTGGTACAGTAGTATAGTCGCAGATAGTTGTAGCAATATTCTAGAGAAATCATATGCTCAGTTGGTATACATATATACCATATTGGTATCACATGGTACTAGAAATCTGTTTTGCTACTTATATTTTTATTGCATGTTTCAATATTTTATTATCATTTTTATTCTAACTAATATATATGGAGATTTGGTTGCTGTAGATTATATTTTCTTGCGTTATAACTGGTTGTATTACTGCTAATGGTAGAATGTGTACTGATATTTGTAAGGAAAGAGATCAAATTTTGCATGACAATCACGTGTCGATTCTTAGAATCTGATTATGTAACTTATGATGCTCAGCAGTAGTCAGTGTGATATTCAGTGAATTAGATCAAGTGACAACTGATATTATTTCAGTTTAATAATTTAATTTAAAAAATGAGAAAGAAAAAAAAAGGTATATTATACTAGTTATATTAAAAAAAGGTGAACACATATTTACTATCAGTTATATTTTCTTATTGTATAAAAAAATAAATGAAATTGAATTATGAAGACAAAAAGAATATAAAAAAAAGAAACTAAATGAAATTAGACAAGGAAAAAAGAAAAAAGTAAGAAGAAAACGAGAAAAAAAAAGGAGAAGAAAAAGAAAAAAAGGAAAAAAAGAAAGAAAAGAAACATAGAAATAAAAAAGAATTAGAGAAAAAAGAGAAATTTCCCCACAAAAACTATTATGGGTAGGAGATGTAATTAATTTGATGGGTAGGAAAACAAATGGACAGACAAGAGTAAATAATTTTATTTTTATGGGTAACTGTGTCATTCTCCCATTATATTGAGCAAACTCATGAAGTAGTATGTCGTCTATAAAAACGTGTCCTTGTCCTTTTCGACAAATTATATATAACAAAGTAATTAATTCGATGATCTTAAATTAGATACCGATAATTAATTTTTTTTTGTCTTGTTTTATTACTTAAATTAAATACATGATCTAAATCAGATCGTCCAAATTATTCATTGCTCTACTTGATAATGTAAAACGAGTGCAACCATGAATACTACATGCGTATCCTTAATTTTCCACAAAAAGAAGAGAAGAATGAAATGAAAGGTCAATCACTATCAACTTATGCATTTATAAGTTGACATATAAAGGATTTATGCCCTACAATAACGATAACATAACCAGTATTACCCCATAAAAAAATTTATGCCATAAATTAGTTTAATATTATTCGGATCTGCTTCGCGGAAGTAACTGTTAGTAACATCTTTTTTTTTTGGAATATAGTGATTAATATGTTTTAGCTTGGAGCTTAGCAATCAGAATAGGTGCGAAAGGGACTAATTGAACTTATAACACATTCCCTTAATTAATTAATCCGCCTTGGTCTAGTCTTTAAAGCTTAATTAATTACTATTACAACTCTTGTTGATGTAATTCATTAGTTAATTTCACAGGCATCATTTTTAAAAATGAGAGAAAGAGATATCTCTTCTGCAACTAAAAAATGGGTGAGAAATAGTTTTCGTTTCCTACTAAAAAGGATATTTCAAGGAAAAAAGGTGTGGGAAAATTGCAATATACATGGACGTTTTAGAGCATTTAATTTAGTGAGACATGCCATGAACTATTTTTTCCATTTTATTATCTGTCAAAAAAGTGAAGAATTATTTTACTCGAATTTAGAAAGCTACCCAACTAATTAATTTCTAACTAAAGATGGTCATTTATGTCTCCTCTAAAGAGAGAAAAAAAGGAAGACTATTTTCTATATCTTCGAAACCAACCAGAATTAATGTCCACATGCACATGTTTATTTGTCCAGTTATTTCTTTACGTGAGAAATATAGTAAAGATAAAAAGTAATCTTAAATACCGTATTTTCCCCCGTAGAATCGTTTTATCAAAAAAGTTTCAAATCTTTTTTGTCAAACTAATTAATGAGAAAATAGATAAATTCTTATCAAAGATAATTAACTCTAGATCAAAGGATGACAAGCTAGAAAAGCTAGATAAAGTTAAGTTTGAGAATCAACTAAGACCTCCGATAGAGACCTAAGACATGCGATGAGATAACACTCTTGACAATATATTACTTCATAATTTAAAGTAAAGGAGGAAGAAAAAATTCACCAATCGTGACCACGAGACATGATGCCTTCATTTATTCAGATGATGATTACAAGAAAAATAGCAAGGTTCTAAGCCCTCTTCTCTCTTCTTTACGAGGTAGACT
The DNA here is from genome assembly GCA_005239505.1 of Nicotiana paniculata. NCBI lineage: Eukaryota > Viridiplantae > Streptophyta > Magnoliopsida > Solanales > Solanaceae > Nicotiana > Nicotiana paniculata. The sequence goes on from ML315035.1 coordinate 39,961, forward strand.
CTCAAGTCCCTCTCTATTGTAAGTGAAGAAGTGTCTGATATTGGAACCATCCCCCCACCCTCTTAATTCTCTCACCTAGTATTTGTACAAGATATTCTCATTTACCCTTGAATAATATTAAATTTTATCCTAAAAGTACGAGTAGGCTGTGATTTCATCTTTTATTGAAGTGGAATTGATCTTAAATTAAAATATTTGCTGCCAAAATAGCAAGGTTAATGATGCTGATTTCTTGGCTCATTCCTATGTATTTCAGTGAACTCTTCTCCAGTTTTTCTTTTCCCTTAAAAAAAGAAAAGAAAAGGATATATTTTCTGAAGAGAAGTTGGCTAAAAAAGAATCTGTAGTTGAGTTTGATTAGTCCAACCGACAGAATTTATGGACGAATTCGTGCTTATTTTCTTCTTAACGCCAATAATATTAGTAGTTGTATATTCCAAACGAAGTTATTTTATTAAAGTCAATCAGAGTAGGCTCCCATTTCTGCCTTTTTCATAGGTTTTGTCCTCATTCCTCAACAGTTGCTGTGTCCTTTTCTTTGGAAGTTTGGACTAAAGGTGCATCAAATTAATATGAATCAACATGTCGCTCTAGTGTATATAGTGGTGTGGGACAGCCTAAAATTTACGTAGACAACATATTGTAAAACAAAAGATTCATCGTAATTATGGAGTAAAGACGGCAGTTCAGTGCACTAAGCTTCTGTTAATGATTGGATCATAAAAGTTTATTGTACGCACCCTTGCCCTGAATTTCTACAAGAGGCTGTTTGCACGGCTCGAATCCGTCTCTTAGTCACATGACAACAACTGTATCAGTTACGCTAAGGCTCCCCTTCATCGTAATTATGGAGTATCTAGTAAGTTTATCTGCGCTTCTCGCGGTCATAAACAAATGAATTAACGATTTCTTTTTATATTTTTATAAATTTTATCGATATAGAAATAAAATTTGCAAGCTTTCACGTGCCAATGGTGTCCTCTTTCGATTTACTTCCTAAACTAAAGGAAGTCTTCGATGCCTTAAGTGCTCCTGTCGGGGGTTTGCTCGAAAAAATAAGCACCTGTTTTAGGGACATAGGACCATTTGGCCGAGAATTAAATTTGAATGTATTGTATAAAAATTAATTTTATATCTAACACTTTCAAATCATTGACTTTACAGAAGCAGGGAACAATAAGAACAAAGCCAATCAAAGTTTAAGATGTTTACCATAAAGAAAATTGAATAACATATTTAAGAGTACACGTTAATTTTATCCACATAGTCATTCAACTTTTGTGTTTTTACCGAAAAGTCATTTTTCTTTTTTATTACATAAAAATTATTTAATTTTGTGTTCATATTACTCAAAAGTCACCATTCTTTCCTTTGTTACACAAAAATAATTTTACTTTGCTTTAGTTATCACAAAAGTCACAATTGCCAGATTTTATAATATTTTTACTTGAAAAGTTTATTATGCTCTTGATATTATATAAATCTTCATATTTATGTAATTCCTTCTATATTATATACTATATAATATATTTTTACCTAGGTATTTTATTTATAACTAAAATAATTTAATATTATTTTATTTATTATTTTTATAATATATTCGTACATTTAATTTTTTCTTAACTGATTTATTTTTAATTTTTACGAAACGGAACTATTCTCAGGCTCGAAATTCCAAACGGACCTCGATTACTCCAAAACATACTCCAAACCAAATTCAAATAACTTAAAAACCTTCAATTAGTCGACTTTCATTGTTAAGCGCCGAAATGTCCCCGGTTTGTCCAAAATCCGACCCGAATGTACGCCTTAGTCCAAAGTCATCATTCGAACCTTTTGGAACTGTCAAATCCCGATTCCAAGGTCGTTTCCTACAAACGTTGACCGAAGTCAAACTTGGTCTTTTAAAGCCAAACTAAGGAACCAAGTGTTCCGATTGCAACCCGAACCCTTTCAAATCCCGAACTAACCATCCTCGCAAGTCATAAAACAATAAAAACATATATGAAGAGTCTTATCTAGGGGAACATGGTTGTAGAAGGTAAAACGACTGATTGGACTGTTACAAGTGGTTAAGAACGTTAATGTGAAATTTGTTCATACTAAAGTTACTGACAAATTTAATAACACTACTAATATATTTTGAAAATTAACGTTACGAAAAAATTAAATATACGAATATATTATAAAAATAACAAATAAAGTAATATTAAGTTAATTTAGTTATAAATAAAATACCTAGGTAAAAATATATTATATAGTATATAATATAGAAGAATCATAATGTAATGACCCGACCGGTTGTTTTGGGGACTTAAGCTCCGTTCGATGGAGTAAGGTCTTGAACAGCTTCACATTGTATATATCGACCTACGTGCGTGGTTGAGTTCAGTTACCGGATGATCCGGAGTCGAATTGGAAGGAAAATTTCAGTTTTTGAAGCTTAAGTGATGAAAGTTGACTGGAGGTTTGACTTTTGTGTAAACAGCCTCAGAATGAGTTTTGGGTGATGTCGATAGCTTCATATGATGATTTTGGACTTAAGCACGCATCCGGAATTAGTTTTGGAGGTCCGTAGATTAATTTGAGGTAATTTGGCGAAAGTTAGAATTTCGGCGATTTCGGCCGATAGGTGAAATTTTGATATCGGGCTCGGAATAGAATTCCGGGAGTGGCTGTAGGTCCGTTGTGTTATTTGTGACTTGTCTGCAAAATTTCACGTCAATCCGGGTTGAATTGATAGGTTTCGACACGAGTTTTGATATTTGAAAGTTCATAAGCTTGAATTATGGTTTGATTCATCGTTTGGCGTTGTTTTATGTGACGTGAGACCTTGGGCGAATCCGTGTTAGGTTTCATGACTTTTGTGTGTGGTCGGACGGGGTCCCGGGGGCCTCGGGTGTATTGCGGATGGACCACGGGTCATTTTTGTTCCATTTTTGGAACTGCTGTTTTCCGCTTCTGATGTTCTCCTTCGCGTTCGTGTCCCATCCACCGCATTCGCGAAGTGTAATTTTGGAGGAGGGAATAATCCTCCTATGCGTTCGCGATTCGGCTCCCGCGTTCGCACAATTTTCCCTTTCTTGCCCTTCGTGTTCGCATCCTACCCCATCGCGTTCGCGTAGTGGAAATTAGAGCTGGGGATGGGCTCTCTTCATCGCGTTCGCGTCTTAGCCTACGCATTCGCATAGGTCCCTATTTTCCTTCTCCGCGTTCTCTTACACAGTGTCGCGTTCGCATAGTTCAACTGGGCAACCTCAATTTTCCTTCTTCGCGAACGCATCCCTTTATCCGCGTTCGCGATGCACAAATGACTGGACAGAATATAAGCTTTCAAAATCGGGGTTTCACCATTTTTATCATATTTTGACTTCTAGAGCTCGGTTCTTAGTGATTCTTTGAGGGGTTTTCACACAAATCGAATGGGTAAGTGTTCTTTAGCTAGAATTAAATATATTCCATGATTTTATCTTTATTCTCATCATTTAATCTGTGTTTTGAGTGAGAAAATGTTGGCTTTGAAAAAAAATATCTAGAATGAAAAATCGTGATTTGAGGGATCAAATGATATCGGAATTCGATAAATTTTGTATAGTTGAACTCGTCTCGGAATGGGTATTCATATTTTATAAAATTTGACGGGTTCTGAGGTGCGGGCCCGGAGGGTCGACTTTTGGGTCGATTTTTTTTTTATATTTTTGTAAAGATTGAAACTTTATTATTCGGAATAGTTCCTTATACGTTTTATGCGTATTTTAAAGTTGTTTTAGTTGATTTTGAGCCGTCCGGAGGACTTTTCGCCCGAGAAGTTCATTTTAGAGTACCAGGTTGTCATCTTCGAGGTAAGTATCTTGCCTAACCTTGTGTGGGGGAACTACCCCTTAGGATTGAGTCTTCTATGTTGATTTTAGCCCGTGTACGCGAGGTGACGGGTGCATACTCGGACTTATTTTCAAATAAGATTGGCTTTTTGGATTCTTAGGTCCTTATATTCCCTGTGTATGAAGTTGTAGTTGTTATATCTGAGTTCCGATTGCTAGTTCATCTCTCTCTTCTTAAATTAGAAGTTACTTGTTTAGTTTTCTCTTGTTGCTTATTTGATCTTAATTGACTTAACCGAGGGAATTACCTTTTCTACCGTCGTGCTATATCTTCCTTCATAAATTTTCTATTTGGCTAGAATTAGCATAATCTCGCCCTATAATTGTTTAGTAATAATCAGAGTATTTTATGTTAGTGTCAAGCATGCCAGTGAGTCGTATATTGTGATTGATATAATCTTTCATTAAGCACTACTTAGACTTAACTTGATGATTATACATGTTGACGATTCCCTTGGCATTTCCTATTGCGGAGCAATGATTCAAGTTGGGATTTATTTCATGAAGCTAATTAATAAGCAAGATTGGTTATAGCTGTTTCCCTTACCGGGATGATATTATTTCCATTATTGACTCCCTTGTCGGGACAATGTGGTTTCCATTATTGTTCATGTTGTTGATGATATTGTTCCATTGTTAACTCCCTAGCCAGGACAGTATGATTTCCATTATTGTACATGTTGCTGATGATATTGTTTCCATTGTTGACTCCCTTGCCGGGACAATATGAGTTCTATTATTGTCTATGTTATTGATTTCCTTGTCTGAATGCTATCATTTCATTTGTTTGGGTGAAAAAGAGTGTACAGAACGAAGGGTGATGTCGTGCCATATTATTGAGAGTAAAAACACGAAGGGTGATGTCGTGCCATATTATTGAGAGTAAAAGCATGAAGGTTGATGTTGTGCCATATTATTGAGAATAAAAGCACGAAGGTTGATGCCGTGCCATATTATTGAGAGTAAAAGCACGAAGGTTGATGCCGTGCCATATTATTGAGAGTAAAATCACGAAGGGCGATGCCGTGCCATATTATTGAGAGTAAAAGCACGAAGGTTGATGCCGTGCCATGTTATTGAAATTAAAAGTACGAAAGGTGATGCCGTGTCATATTATTGAGAGTAAAAACACGAAGGGTGATGTCGTGCCATATTATTGAGAGTAAAAGCACGAAGGTTGATGCCGTGCCATGTTATTGAAATTAAAAGTACGAAAGGTGATGCCGTGTCATATTATTGAGAGTAAAAACACGAAGGGTGATGCCGTGCCTTATTATTGTGAGTTCATGGTACGAAGGGTGTTTCCGTGCAGATGAGGACGAGGGACATGCATTATGATATGATATTTGTTTCCCCGTGTATACATTGTGCCTTTACTTCGAGCTGTTATTGTTGTACTTAGATATTTGGTGTGACTTATTGTTGTTGTCCTGTACGTGACTTTTATCTCAATTATTGTTGCACTGTCCTTGTCTTTTACATGCTTAATTTACGTGTTGTATCTGTCGATTTCTATGGGAAGGACGAGAGTAAAATCATGAAGGGCAATGCCATGCACTGATTCTATCGGAAATTAAGTTCAAAATACATTTATTGGAAAAGTATATTTTTAAAAGAACGCTTATCTTGAAGAAATTATATCTAAAGACTTCTTCTGTAAAGTGTATATATGTATTCAGAGAATTACCTTTCAAAATAAGTTTCCTATTTTGAAACGAATATATTTAAGGTCTTTAATATAAACCGGTGGGTGAAAGGTTATATTCGAAGGTTTGATTAAATTGTTGGAGTTGTTGGCTAAGGTCAGAGGTGGAGATTATCGCAGTGCTGAGTTACTACTTGTTCTTACTGTATTGTGGGTTTCGGTTTTTGGCTGTGTTCCCATCCATTTTTCTGTGTAATATTATGATATTCCGTCGATTATTATTGTTTTCCTCCCGCATTGCATTGTTATGTAGTTAATTATATTGTGTAATTTTTGTACAGATGTCATGTTCCGTCATTTTTCTATAATTATTACTGTGTGTTTTATTAGACCAGTGGGTGTCTTGACTAGTCCTCGTCACTACTTCACCGAGGTTAGTCTTGATACTTATTGGGCACCGTTGTGGTGTGCTCATACTACTCTTCTGCATATTTTTGTGCAGATTCCAGATTTTTGCATAGCCGGCCGTTTGATTGTTAGCAACGCAGTTGCTGTTGTGGAGACTCAAGGTAAAACCGCTTCAGCGTTCGCGATTTCGGAGTCACCATCTTATATTTCCGTTTGCACTGTTGTACTTATTTCTGAACAGTGGTATTTTTAGGAGTTTTAGTGTAATTTCTTTAAAGCTTATGACTTGTACTACCGGGTTTTGGGAATATGCAATGTGTAAAGAATTATTTATTTCAGAAAAATATTAGATTTTATTTATTATTGTTGTTATTCCATGAATATTAGGCTTACCTGATCCTTAAGACTAGGTGCCATCACGATACCCAACGGAGGAAAATTTGGATCGTGACACATAAATATGAAGATTTATATAATATCATGGGCATAATAGATTTTTCAATTAAAAATATGATAAAATCTGGCAAATGTGACTTTTATGGTAACTAGAGAAAAGTAAAATAATTTTTGTGTAACAAAAGAAAGAAAAATGACTTTTGAGTAATAACACAAAATTAAATAATTTTCACGTAACAAAAAAAATAAGTGACTTTTGGGTAACAAACATAAAAGTTCAATAATCATCTATAAAATTAACTCCATATTTAAGATATACTGTATGCAGTTGAGATGTAGTTCCAAAGTTGGTCATCAATCATCATATGTTTTATTTCTGCATGTAAAGCATTTGCAAAAACCTTTACATATTTCCTATTAGTGTTTATAAACTTCGTTGAAAAAGAACTTTTACACAAAATCCTTAAAACCTATGAATTATACAAAAAATAATTCGCTAACATGCAATATAAGAAATACTAATTAAAAAAGGAAAAAAGAAAAGAAATACTAATTCATATAAACATTAGGACATGCAATTCTAATCTTTGTATACAGTGATGAAAGCTATTCTCGTGAAGCTATATACGTCGACCAAATCAAAATTCAAAATTTGCATTTAAAGTTAATGCAACTTGCAAGCTTAGGATTTTTTTATAAGCAAAAACGATTATGGGAACAGACATGCAATTTGATAAAGTTCAAAAACATCACGAACACAAGATCAAAGCCACGACTTGCTCCTGAGTCCTGTTCTACCTTCGGCCTATATGCTATTATGTACAATTAAAATTAGGGTTTTTAAATTGTCTTAATCATGTTGGTTTTTTCTGGTATCAGTATAGTTCGATTAATTTTTGATATTTTTTAAAATGTCATGTAAAAATTACTAGCTAGTAGAAGTAGAATGCAATAGTATATGTACTTTTATAGGACTTTACAAAACCTTTAGAAATTTTTGTTGTTGAAAAGGTGATGAATTAAGAAAGGGCAGAGTATAGATCCATCAACTATTCTACATCAACATAAAAGAAATCAAGTAAAGACATCAAAAATATAATCACATGAGTGGAGAGATATAAACTAAGCTAGGACTCAAGAATAAAGTCTATAAATATTCAAAATATAAATCTTAATAATCCGAAAGGAAACAAATTCGATACATTGTAGTTTGCAACTCATAATCGCTAGAATACCTTGTGTCTTGCTAGTGAATATGCATGAATTAGTTTCAATAGGAGTAGCATAATAAGTTTACAAATCAGGATTTTAAGTTTAATTACTTGTTGGCTTGTAAACGTTTGAAAAAATGACACTGTATAGCCGATGTAAAAATAATAGCTAGAAAAATATGAAATTTGTATATTTTTTGTATACATATATACATTCTGTATGTTATATACAAAAATTATACAAATTTTATACACTTTTTCGGCTACCAAATGTAAATAGTTTCTGGCGCTGGCTAAAAGTGATAATATCCCTCATAATCGTTTTCGTAATTCCAAAGCCCAAAAAAAAGTTTAATATTTTTCACATATAAATTATTTATTTGGTACGATTTGATATTTTTTTTGTTTATTCATTAAAAAACCTACCTTAATTATCGCCTTGATAATACAATTCATCATTTAGTCAGTTTTTAAATATCCATTCACCCCAAATATCTTTACACCAACTTTACACTTTAAGAAAGTACCTGTATGAATTAGTGTTGGAATCCGGTCGAGTTATTATTACTCCAGTATTCTTGGGTGATTATTTCAGATTGTGCTAACTCAGCAGACTAACATCTAAAGGCTGTAATTTATTTTCATAGAAAACTCAAACTAACGTCCGTTAATTGCTTTCTTTCTCTGCTCTTTGCAACACAAGCTTGCTGAAATTACTGTCTTTCCCGTTGGCCACCAGAATAAACCCAAAACAAAACCGCATTCCACCATTGATAATATGCGATATTAAGACTCCACGTTTGTTTTTTTGAATCAAAAAGGTCTTTGAGATAATATGGTTAAACCTTTATGGGAGGGTTGAGGAAGAGGCCAAAAAAGAATTTAGAAGCAGTCCATTCATAACTCCTATAATATATCCTCCACTTCATACCCAAGGTCAATAACACAAAGCATGAAATGGACACTGTAAACAAGATAATGAAAATGGTGGTGAACATCACCGTCTAGTGAAGTACCAAAATTTCTTGCACTCAAATATGAAATTTCAAGAAAGATTTTGATGCCATTTATGGGTTGGATGTCTCAGACGAATTCAACCTTGGAAAATTGCCACTTTTTAATCCCGACGAGCTAGCCATAGGTTTTTATTATTCTTTTCTCCGAAACCAAAAATAATTATGGTTAGAAGTTTAGTTTTAAGTGTATAAGGGTAAAATGGGAGCTAATGAGCACCCCGATTTTCCGGTGGGGGCGAACGAAGCAAGGAAATAACTAAATGGAATTGGAATCGAAGCTAGGAACCTCTCATACTGTTTACCTTTAAAATTAGATAACAATTAAATTTATAAGCAGTTTTAAAGATATGTGATTTCGCTTGGCACAAACTGAGAAATATGAAAATTGATAAAAGAAATTAACTGTAAAATAAAGCAAACTAATATCATGTGCAATTTTGGCCCTCGAGCTAGATCGCCCTTGAACCGACTGGGTGTGTAATTGAAAAGTATGAACTGAACAGCACAATAAGAATGCTTAAGAGAGTATATTGCTTTGTTATGCGTGAATATGATGATTACAAAATGATTGGAACCCTCTTTATATAGTAGAGGAATTCTAATTATGGTATAATTCTGAATATAGAAGGAAATCCCATGATTGGCTAATTAACTGGTCTTATCTTGATATTTGCCGAGATTTCTGCCACAATCCTTGCCCGGTCACAGATATCTCAGCTTTCTGTTATTCGACTCAGTAAGCTTCCTTCGATCTCACTCGATCTCCATCTCGCTCGGTCTCGATCTCGGCTGATCTTGATCTCGATTGGTCCCTGAATCACGATCTTGACAATATATTATCATGTCACAGCCCGATATAACTTGGGGTCGAACCTTGGCCTGTCGCTCCGGTTTCGATTAACCGTACAAAATCGTATACAAATAGTCCCCTCATTTCTCAGAAATAAGATGACGAGAAACAACATGAATTCTTAAGCTTCATCTTTTCGATTGATGACGTCATTAACTAGCTCGATCCTGACGCAAGCAATGAAATATCCCGCCGGTCCAATTACCAAGGCATTAAATGCCTGTTTGGCGCTGGTCGGCCACTAGGTGACTCTAAACCGTCGCCTTCAACCTATAAAACTTTGAATCCTTCTTCATTCAAACCTTTACGACCATCACCTTCCCTGCTTTTGCTCTCAAAGAATTCTTGCTTCATACTTCTCATACTTAATTTTCCCGAGCCTTAGTAAATTTCTTCGCTTTCTACTTTTCACAAATGGCTAAAACCTCCAAAACCGTGCCACAAAAGGAGACTCCTTCTTCATCGCGCTCTGCCGGCGAGGTGGCTGCGGCGGAGCCCTACCCTGAGGAATTCATTCCGACAGGGTGCCCAACGGTTGCCGATTTTAAGGTGGAGAATATCCCCTCGGTACCAGGCTGATGTGAACCAATGTCAAGGTACATGTGTACTATCACCGAGGACCTCCTCAATAAAGTCAAAGAGGAATGCAACTGGGAAAACAAGGACGTGGTTAGTCCCTTCCCTGGGGAATCGATCACCACATATGTAGAGGGGTACTTAAGTGTTTACACTTACCCCTTTACATTCAGTACCCTAGATCCTGTAATAGTGGCCTTCTGCAAAAGGTACGATGTTACCTTGGGCTAGATTGAGTCGTTTAGGCGTTCACTCAAAGACTTAACCCCTGAAGCTCCTTGGCTTCACAAAAGTTAAAACAAAATTTGGTAAAGTACCCGGCGGTAACTTGAGACGACGTCCATGAACGGTACCAATAAAAATTTGAGTCGAGGACGATCACCTCGGGGCCCCTTTTGGGTCTGTTTATCCCATCAAAACCAATGACAGTTCTAGCGAAATCATCGATCATTAGCCGAGACTGAGCAGAAATCAGTACCAACCATACAGTGGAGATAGGAGGGGTAACAGATCTGGGCGTCACCCTATGAGGAACGAGAAGAGAAGTGATCAGGCCACATTAGCTGAGACTGATGAGAAGAAATGGTTTCGATAAGCCACTCGGGGCGAGGGAGGCACAAAGGTTATCGAAATATAACTTCAATATCGATGCTTCCAACATCGTATCTGCCATCGGGCGCATCAGGGATACCAAGTGTCCTCGACCATTGCAGTCTGACCCAACCCTAGAGAGACCCTATGTGACGACCCAACAGGTCATTTTGAGTATCTGCACTTTGCTCGAGTAAGTCCGTGTTATGTTATGGGACTTGTTGGTATGTTTGGACGTGGTCCCGAGGGGCTCAGGTAAGTTTCAGATAGGTTTGGGTTGTGTTGCGCTCGATTTTCATGTTTTGACATTGGGTTTCAAGCATAAATGATATCATATTGAACAAATAAGCTCCAATTTCTATTTTGAATGAAGCATTAGGTCCGTATCGTAATTACGGACCCCGAGCAAAAGAAATCGTCAAATTTGGACATCGTATGAGGATTTTATGGTCATATTAGTAAGAATTGGGTTGTCAGATTTTTTTCCAGATTAATTATGAAATTGCCACTGACTTCGTATTTAAAAATCTGCAGTATTTCCAATTATTGAAACTAACATATCTCCTTCAATATAAGGTCAAATTGAGTTATTCAAGAGCCTAACTTGACTAGAATTTCACAAGAAATCCATTAGAGGCATAAAAAGTGAGTTTCTCTCTTATGATATGATGGGTTGCGAGGGCTACATGATCCTTCGTATGCATATTGTGACTCGGTTTAGGCCTCATGGCATTAGGGGCGAGGTGGCCTTTGTGATGTTGCTTAGATTGTTGCACCATAGCCATGCTTGTCTTTCTTAGTATTGTTTGTTCCTAATGATTTTCCCTACAATTATAATTTGTGCTCTCTGTCGTGCTCGATGTTGAAGCACATGTGATCAGTGAGCCCGAATATTATGGTTCGATGGGTAGCCTATGTGGATTGATATGATGGAATCGGGTTTCACGCCGAAATGGTACAATGATGAAATATGGCTCATTATTTCTATTTTGTGTATTTTTCTTTCACCTTGTTGAGAATAGTTCATAGTAAAGTGCTAAAATTTTCCTGCCTGCTTTATTTGCTTCGTAGTTTTCGTATTTGGTTTTCTTACTGTTATCTGTCATATCTGAATTATTACTTGTTAGTGTACTGAACAGGGTCGTGTGTAGCTCCATATGATTATTGTTGATACCGGTCGATGTGGTTTCTTGTGTTGGCTGAGATGAGGTTTCTAGACCTGAGATTTGCGTTATTGTATTGCGATTTTTTGGGAGGAATAACACTATAGTTTGTTGAGGATTTGGACAATGGCCCTGGTCGTGCAAGTGAGTTTCTTGGGTTATTGATCAGATGAGTGGTTAAGCGGTTATGCATGTTTCGTTCATAATCGGTAGGGTATAGAGGTTTTGAACGAGGTCCTAATCGATTGAGGTTTGTTAGCGGCACCATTTTTTTTTTGGCAGTAATGGCGGTCAGAAGTTCCTACTGTGAGTGTCATGATATGATACGACTGGTTCAGACTTGTACAATGTGTAGATGTGGAATTCGGATCTTGTAATAAATTTTGGATGATAAAATGGGGTTATAAGGTTTAAGGACCATGGTTGAAACATGGATCTCTAATGGTGTTGTGTTGGTGGGATTACGTGGATCAGGGTGACGTAGGATCACCCCTGGGGTTGTTCTTAGCGAGGTTACACCATGGTTAATAGGTTTGGGAAGACTCCTGGCACGTTCGAGGACGAACATGTGTTTAAGTGGTGGAGGATATGACGACACAACATGTCGTTTTGAGTATCTGCACTTCTCTCGATATTTTGAGGGTTCGAGTAAGTCCGTGTTATGTTATAGGACTTATTGGTATGTTTGGACGTGGTCCCGAGGGGCTCGGGTAACTTTCAGATAGGTTTGAGTTGTGTTTCGCTCATTTTTCATGTTTCGACATCGTTTTTCAAGCATAAATGATATCATATTGAATAAATGAGGTCCGTTTTTTTTGAATGAAACATTAGGTCCGTATCATAATTACATACCCATAGCAAAAAGAATCGTCAAATTTGGCATCATATGAGGATTTTATGGTCATTTTATTAAGAATTGGGTTGTCAGATTTTTTTTCAGGTTAATTATGAAATTGCCACCGACTTCTTATTTAAAAATCTGCACTATTTCCAATTATTGAAACTAACATATCTCCTTCAATATAAGGTCAAATCGAGTGATTCAAAAGCCTAACTTGACTAGAATTTCACAAAGAATCTATCAGAGGCATAAAAAGTGAGTTTCGAGATTGTTTGGCATGAGAAACGAGGTAGAATAGCTAGCAGAAAAAATATATATAAAATAAGGGTCTGTTCAGTTGGTCATATTTTGAGTTGGGAAGCTCGGATTTGGGCGATTTTGGAGGCGATTTTCACCATATGGATTGGGGTAAGTGTTCTCTACTCGGTTTTGGTTATATTTCATGAATCCATCTTCATTTTTGGGATATGATTGATGATTTAAAAGTGAAATTTGGGGGGTTTTGACTAAAGTTTCATAAAGTAAAATTTTAAGTTTTGGACATCGATTCGGAGTCGGATTTGAGTGAAATTAGTATGGGTGGACTCATAATTGAATGGGTTATCGGAATTTGTGTGTTTTGAAGGGTTTTGAGGTGCGGGCCCGGGTTGGGCTTTTTGGCTGATTTTGGCCTTTGATTAAAGATTCGACCTTTTTCAATAGGGATTGGTTCCTTTAGCATTGTTTGATGTATTTGAGTTGTTTTTGGTTAGTTTCGAGCCGTTCGGAGGTTGGAACGCGCGAGATGGCATTTTTGGACCATCGCTTGGCTTGCTCGGTATTGTAATTGACTTGTTCGAGGTAAGTATTTTGCCTAAATTTGTTGAGAAAACTTCTTCTCCTATTTTTCATTGTTTGATACAGGCAGGGGTGATACATATGTGAGGTGACGAGCATATATGTATGTGCCAGGGTTAATCATGCCCGAGAGTAGATTATGTTATAATTGTGTCTTGTAGAATTTCATAACCTTCTTGCTTCATGCCTCACTTGACTTCTAGATATTAAGAACGTAGTGTACAATGTTAGAGTCGATACTTAACCTAATATAACATAATCAATGTTATGGAAATTCTTAGGATACATTGATGTGTCTAATTCGGCCATCTCTATGCATAATTGTTAATACGTTGCTATGACCGATATTTTTTAGATGTTAGATTCCATACTTGTGTTGTTGATAAATTGTGGGATTTGTGGATTTACTTGAATTATATGAACCTTGAGGGTTTAATTGAATCACTGTTGGCTTTTAAAGCAGTAATTGAGAACTTGTTTAGAATATTCATTGACCACTCTCCTCGATGTTATATATACTTCCTGCCTTTCCATTTTATTGATATTCATATGCTTGGTGAGGAAGAGTGTAAATCACAAAGGGTGATGCCGTGACATTTTATATTCATTATCATGTGAGGAAGAGTGTAAAGCACGAAGGGTGATGCCATGCTATTTTATATTCATTATCATGTGAGGAAGAGTGTAAAGCACGAAGGGTGATGTCGTGCCATGTTATTGAGAGTAAAAGCACGAAGGGTGATGCCGTGCCATGTCATTTGTGAGTAAAAGAACGACGGGTGATGTCGTGCCATGTTAATGAGAGTAAAAGCACGAAGGGTGATGTCGTGCCATGCCATTTGTGAGTAAAAGCATGAAGGATGATGTCGTGCCATGTCATTTGTGAGTAAAATCACGAAGGGTGATGCCGTGCCATTGCATTTATACTTTTATACTTTTTTTAATCATTTTTTAGGTCATGACACGAAGGGTGTTTCCGTGCAAGTGAGGACGAGAGACATGCATCATGTTATGATAATCTTTTCTTGTATATATCTTCATGTCTTACCTTGAATTATTACCGTCATATTTGTGGTTCTTATGTGACTTGTCATCACTGTTCTGTCCTCATTCTCTATCTAAATCGTTGTTGTGTTGCTTATGCCTTCTATTTGTTTAACTTGTAAACATCATACTTACTTCTTGCTGTTATGATTGTATCCATGTCATATCTGTTTGCTGCACTTAGGCACGAGTCTTTTCCCATGTTGGCCATTCATGCTCTATTATTGCATTATCAAGAACATGCATCCCTCTCCCCTCCTCTTATTTGTTATGTCCATCTTCACGCTTCCATCATGCTAGTTAGATGAAATTATAAGCTTTCCCCTAATTGTGATCATTAATTCTATTCTCTCTGCTTAGTCTGTTATTGATGTTCGTCTGTACATTCCCTTTTATTATTACTGCTTGCATATTCACTTCCTTGTCATTTCTATTATCAGTATTTCTATCATTTGGTTGGTACTGTTTTACGCATATATGGTGAGGATAAGATAAATGCACGAAGGGTGTTGCCATACCGCTAGATTTGATGTGTTGAGTACTTCTTTCACACTATGGAAGTTTTGAGTCAATGTGGTTCATGGGCTTTCGTTCTAAGGAAAGGGCCGTTTAAGATGTTGGAAACTGTTGAATTGTGATTCTTTCTGGCTATTTTATTGTTTTGTACAGTTGCATTATGTAGTCTATTCTATTATTCTGTCACATAATTCTATTGCTAGTTTACAATATAGTGTTTATTAAAGAGCATCTTTTAACTAAAAGCATCGTTACTACTTCGACGAGGTTAGTCAAGATACTTACCAGTACATGGGGTCGGTTGTACTGATACTGCACTTCTGCACACTCTATGCAGACTATTGGAGCGGAGCTGCTGAAGAAGTCGGGGGCTGAACCTGAAGATGTTCGTGTATTCTTGATAAAAGCTGCCACTCTTCCTTGGTAGTTTTAGACATTATTAATCTGTTCATGTAGTTTTCAAACAGATCGTGTGATTATTTATATTTTCCTTGTAAATCCTAAATCCTAGAAGCTCATGATTCGTACTACTAGTTCTTGGGTAAATTTGTAATAGTTGAGATAAAAAAATCCTATTTTAATTTCCTATAAGTTCATTTGGTTTGGATCTTTTCTTAATTGGATTTCCTAGCGAGCCAAGTTGTCACGACCCAGAATCCTAACTGAGGTCGTGATGGCACCCAACAGCGGGGTCAGGCAAACCGACTCTTAAGTTACTAAAGGTTACTTCTTATTTGTTTTAAACACTTAAAAATATACTCAGTTTTTGAAAGTTAAAGAATGATTTGACAAGGATAATTAGCCAATTTTAATCAAAACAATCATGATGAGGAATGAGCCAAAATGTATATGTACAAACCCGTACACCAAAATAACAACTATGTGTGTGCCATGAACTAGTGTCACAAGTCCTACAGGCATACTAACAGAATATACAAAACATAATATACAATCCCACTGTCTGAAAGGAATATACGGGAAATAAGCAAAAGAAAAATCCAAGGTGCCGCCGAGGATCGTCAGGAGAAGCAGCTCACCGTGAAGTCGGGTCCAACTGAGATCAGAATCGAGATCCGGTCTGATAACCAGATGCACCAGCCTCAGAACCTGTACAATTAAGTACAGAAGTGTAGCATGAGTACATAAACAAATATGTACCCGGTGAGTATCCCGCGTAGCCTCAAAGAGGTAGTGACGAGAGGTAGACGTGATACTTACTAGGGTCAACATTTCTAAATAACATGATTTAATAGGAACTAGGCAGGCATAACAGTCGTAGAAATCACAAGGAGATATATCATCAAGTATGGTTGTATTTACCTTTGCATGTCAAATTTCACTAATACATAATGTACTAAATTCCCTTATTAACATGAACCAGTTTGTATAATTACAACAAATTCCCAGTGAATCATACATCACATAATAGGCCGGACACGTACGGTCGAAACGTCGCGAAAAATAAATGTGCACTGCCGATGGTCAAACGGCTCAAACCATAGATGCATCTATTACCCCGCTCGCGAATCGAACATGCGACGCAGCTGACATAATAGTAGGGCTATTCCGCTCACGAATCATAAGTGTGACGTGGTGCCGCATACATACATAAAATTATCAATTTGTAGGGAATTATCAGATATTATTCTTTAAGGCAAGAACCTAAGAAATATATCATGGACCACAACTTCCTAATATATTCAAGCCAAATCAAGGATAATAAGCAATTCAAAATACGTTTAGGAATACATGTAAGGCACATTTAAGCATGCTCGTGAGTCCTAGAACTATCCAATATAACATAGTAGTAGCTACGCACGGACTCTCGTCACTTCGTGCGTGCGTACCCCGCAATTAAGGAAATGCAATTGTTTATAATCACCTATGCGGAAAATTCCCCCTTACAAGGTTAGAAAGGAGACTCACCTCGTGTCGAACCTACTCTTCGGACCAAGAACGCGCCCGAAACTCCGAACTCTACACCCGAGGAATCGAAACTAGCCAAATGTTATACAAATTCATTAATTTATGCTCAAAATATGGAAATTCTCCTACTCATTTAGTAAATTTCCCACTTGAAGAAATTCTAAAATCCAACCCCGGGCCCACATGCTCGGATTCAAAAAATTCTCGAAGGGAACACTCACCCATATCCTAAGGATCATTAATATACGATATTTACCTGATTTCATAGCTAATTCACGGGTAAATTCTCAAATTATCAAAAGCCCTAGGTTACTACCCCATTCTTGAATTTCTTCTAATTTAGGTAGTTAATTAAGCTAGTATTCCATACATGAAGCGTAGAATTTACTTACCTTCAATAACCAGGTCGTTTGCCCCTCTAAAATGGTGGAAATCGCCCCAAGGAAGAAGAAGAAGATAAGGGAAATGAGTAAATTACCCTGTATAAAAACACAATGTCTGAACAGTGTTTCCGCACGTGCGGCTCGAGGACCGCACCTGCGAGCAAAGGCTCGCACCTGTGGAAATGGACTAGGAAGCCTGGGCCCGCACCTGTGGAATGGAGACCGCACTTGCGGCTCCGCTCCTACGGAATTTTGTCCGCACCTGCGAGAATTGGCCTGACCACTGGGGGTCGCACCTGCGAGGCTGGGACTGCAGGAGCGGTCCCGCAATTGCGACTGGGCAACCGCACCTGCTGTCACGCCAGAACAGGTGCACCAGCAGCTAATGCAACTGGTTTTTTGGATTCGTGTGGTGTCCGGGAGGTACCTGGGACCACCCGAGCCCTCGTCCAAATACACCAACGAGTCCCAAATCATAATACAGACTCGCTAGAGCCTTCGAAACACCCAAAACAACGCTAAAACTCAAAATCATACCTCAAAACCCCTAGAACCAAACTTAGGTACTTTAAATTTTCTAGACTTCGTTACCAACGCGCCGAAACGACCTATACTACTCGGACTGACACCGAATTTTGTAGGCAAGTCATAAATGACATAACATAACTATTCCCGGTCTCGAAATTCCGTTCGGACCTCGATATCGCAAAAACACATCCCAAACCATAATAAGAATTTAAGGAACTCTTAATTCAATATTGGGCGCTGAAAAGCTCCCGGGTCATCAGAAACTCATTTCGAACATATGCCCAGGTCTGGAATCATCATACAAAGCTACCGAAATCGTCGAAACTCGATTCGGAGGTCGTTTACTAAAAATATTGACCGAAGTCAAACTTGGCCTTTAACCAAATGTTCCTATAGCACTCTATACACTTCCAAAACCTGGACCACCAGTCCCCGCAAGTCATAAATCATAACAAGCTGCTATGGGAAGTTTTATTTAGGGGAAAGGGGTCCGATAACGCAAAACGACCGGTAGGGTCGTTACACAAGTTAGGTGCCATCATGACCTGTGATTTTTCGGTCGTGACACCCTAACTTGATGTGTAAGTATCATGGCACTCATGGCCACATGACTGAGGACTGCTGATAATTAAGAGAAGAAGTGGCCCGGTTATTTAATAATGGGCATCTCCAAAAATAATTACGGTTAGAAGTTTAGTTCTAAGTGTATATGGGTAAAACCAGAGCTAATGAGCACCCCAATTTTCCGGTGGGGGCAAATGAAGAAAGGACATAACTACATGGAATTGGAACTGAAGCTAGGAAGCTCTCGTACTAAGGCCCGAACAAAGCTCTTACCACTAGAGCCATCGAGACCATGCCTCTCGGATCTGGTTCGAGCTCCAAGACCTCGGAGAAACATTACCAAACGGTTGCACACGACTAACGAAGGGTCGTGATATGTTCGCCCAATCGGATATCACGGGACGGATCTCGGCCCGTATTGGCAGTAGATCAATGATTAACAAAAAAGAAGATTTTTACCTTTTTTAGAATTGTACTAGGGATGTAACCCTCCTACTATATAAATGAGATAATTTTTATTCCGCAGGGGCACTGTAACACGCATATCAAGGAAATATAAACTTGTTTTCTCGGCTTCTAAGTTATTCAAAGTTTTTATTTTTTCTCATAGTTCTTCAAAAGTATTTGGCTTCGAATCGAGGACAGAACACCCACTAAGCTCAGATCCAAGCTCGGACTTAACATCACAATTGATTTGGTTATTTATTCTATCTTTAATTCGCTTATTTAACGTTATTGATCACTTGTATTGAATTGACCCACATATCCTTAAAACCGTATATAAATTCAATTGTTATCCTTTTTTAGGGTAAACACTAAGGTATATAAGTGTCACGACCCAAATTTTCCTTCGTTGGGTATCGTGATGACACCTAGTCTTAGGGGACTGGGTAAGCCTAACATTTCCACTGAACAACAACAACAGTAAAGGAATTATAACAGTCTCGATTTAGACATCTTGACATTGTTTACAATTTCCCCAAACCCGGTAAATACAAGTCATAAGCTCTACGAAATTTTTCTATCAAATATAAATACAACTGTCTAGGAATAAGTAAGTACAGTTGAATAAAATAAAACAGGAAGGTGACTCCGAAGCCTACGAACGCAGTAGCAGGTTACCTTGAGTCTCCTCAGCAATGATCTGCGCAACTACTAACAACAATAACCTGGATTTGCACACAAAAATGTGCAGAAGTGTAGTATGAGCACACCACACCGGTGCCCAGTAAGTATCAAGACTAACCTCGGTGAAGTAGTGACGAGGACTAGTCAAGACACCACCAGTCTAATAAGTAAAAGGCATAAATGTATAAATGACCGAAACATAATATCTATCTAAAGATTTTTCAATATAATTAACGATACGATCGAATAATACGGACAAAAATTCAATAACTACGATCAACAAACATCATAATAGAAATACGCAAAGAGAATGGAAAGAATGCAAACCAAATGTCGGGAACCAAAACCCAATAAAACACTAGCAACCCAACACTGCATCAATTTATTCACGTCAGGCCTTAGCCAGTAAACTCAATAAAACTGGTCAAACCTTCGAGTGAAAACCTTTAAATCGTGAGTTTAGTTCGAAAGCTTTAAAGATATAGTCATTTCAGAATAGAGAAATTTCTTCTTTGAAACATACTTTCTCTGAATATATATTTATATTTTTTTATAAAGAGAAATATTTAAAATATAGTCTCTTCAAAATAGGTGGGGTTCAAATATACTTTCCCAAATACTGCCTTTTCAAATGTCATCAAAATACGTGGTGTTCAAATATACTTTCCCAGATACTGCTCTTTCAAATGTCATCAAAATACGTGGTGTTCAAATATACTTTCCCAAATAGTGCTCTTTCAAATATCATCAAAATATGTGGTGTTCAAATATACTTTCCCAAATACTGCTTTTTCAAATATCATTTTTCTGCATGACAAATACTTTTCAAATATACTTTCGATATAGAATTCCTTCAGACATAAATATTCCTGGAGATAATTTATTTCAGCTATACTTTTCAATATATATATATATATATATATATATATATATATATATATATATATATATATATATATATATATATATATATATATATATATATATATATATATATATATATATATATATATCTTTCGATCCAAATCTCCTCAATGATAAAACCATCAGAACTTAGTCCGCAACTCAAGATTTGTCATGCAATGCAGTACATGGGAAAAGCTCTCGGAATCTCGTCCGTAGTCCCAATTTAAATATGCGATGCAGTACAGGGGAAAAGCTCCCGGATCTCCATCAGTAGTCCCAATTTAAATATGCGATGCAGTACAGGGGAAAAGCTCCCGGATCTCCATCAGTAGTCCCAATTTAAATATGCAAACAAGACCGAATGCAAAGTGCGATGAGCAAATCAATACAAGGACCTAAGTCACAAAAATGGTAAAAACTCACTCATAAGAAGTAGCCACGAAAAGGAATGCCAAGCACAAAGAGAAACAGCATAACGAGGGAAAATAAGGCAAATATAGCAACAATTTTATATATTCAAGTTCGCAACCAAGAAACCAAATTACCCCGACAAGGGAATCAGCTATAACCAATCTCACTTAGACAATCAGCTTCACCGAATAAACTCAGCTAAAACAATGCTCAGTAATTAGGCAGTATCAAAGAATTACCTTCAACATGGGCGGTCATCAATTAAACATAAGTAGTACTTAAGGGAAAATCATTTAAATCACAATGTACGACTCACGGGAATGCTTGACCAATGTATAGATATTCTAATTACTTGTTAGACAATTACAGGGCGAGATTATACTAGTTTTAGTCACATAGGCAACATATGAAGAAATATATAGTATAATGGTAGGAAAAGCAAAGTCTTCACTTAAGTCAATTAAGATCATATAAGAAACAAGGAATGCTAGGCAAGTACTTCTAATTTGAGCAGGAAGAGATGAAACTAGAAATCAGGAATCCAGATATAACAATTTCAATTCATACACGGGGAACATAAGGACCAAAAATCCTAAAAGGGCAATCTATTTGCAAATAAGTCCGAGTACGCACTCGTCACCTCACGTACGCGGAATACAATCAACAAGAAGACTCAATCCTAAGGGGTAGTTCCCCCCCACAAGGTTAGGCAAGATACTTACCTCAAAGACGACAACCCGGTACTCAAAAATAGACTTCTCGGGCAGGAAGGCCTCTGGACGGCTCAAAATCAACTAAAACAACTTTAAAATACATATAAAACGTATAAGGAACAATTCCGAATAATAAAGTTTCAATCTTTGCAAATTTATAAAAATCGACCCAAAAGTCGACCCCTGGGCCCGCACCTCGGAACCCGATAAATTTTACAAAAAGCGATTACCCATTCCGATACAAGTTCAACCATACTAACTTTATCAAATTCTGATACCATTTCGCTCTTTGAATCATGATTTTTCATTTTAGAAATTTTCTTTCAAAACCCACAATTCCCTCAACCCAAAATACAATTTAAATGATAAAAACAAGAACTAATTCATGAAATATAATTAATTCTAGTGAAAGAACACTTGCTCATTCGATTTGTGTGAAAAACCCTCAAAGAATCGTCCAAAACCGAGTTCTAGACGTCAAAATATGTTTAAAATGGTGAAACCTCCGATTTTGAAAACTTATATTCTACCCAGGTGCTTAAAGCATCGCGATCGCGTGAAATTACTTGCAATCGCGTAGAGGAAAAAATATCACTGGTCAAAATGACTTATGCGATCGCGAAGGTACATATGCGATCGCATAAGAGGAATTATCTGCTGGTCCAATCGTCACACTACGCGATCGCGAATCACGGAATGCGATCGCGTAGAAGGGAGTAATCCGATGCTCAGAAGTGAAAATCACCGTGCGAACGCGTGCCAATGGAGGCGAACGCAAAGAAGGAAAAGGTGGGCTTCCGCGATCGCGAATGTAGCTGTGCGATCGCAGTGAAGGAAAAACTGGTAGGTCCAAAGCAACACTATGCGATTGCGACTTCATCTATGCGATCGCATAGAAGGAAACCAGATGACAGTTCTCAGCAGTGGAAAAATGAGGAAAATGGACCCGAAACCTATCCGAAACACACCCGAGGCCTCCCCAGACCCCGTCTAAATGCACAAACAAGTCTTATAACTTAATACAAACTCGCTCGAGGTTCCAAATCACATAAAATAACACTAAAACGACGAATCAAACCAAAAATCAATGAAATTTCTCAAAACTTCTTTAAACATCAAATTTTTGCATTTACGGTCCGAATCACGTCAAACTAAGTCCGTTTCTTACCAAATTTCACAGATAACACATATAAGTCATATCGAACCTGTACCGGGCTCCAGAACCATGATACGTGCCCGATATCACAGGTTTCACCTCAAATTTCATTTTAAAAAACCTTTATGTTTCAGAAAACAATTTTCTTTAAAAATTCATTTCTCTGACTTGGGACCTCGGAATCCGATTCCGAGCATACGCCCAAGTATCATATTTTCCTACGGACCCTCCGGGACCGTCAAATCACGGGTCCGGGTCCATTTACCAAAAAATTTAACCGAAGTCAACTTTATTCAAATTTTCAATACAAAATTATCATTCTTATCAGTTTTTCACATAAAGGCTTTCCGGCTACATGTCCGGGCTGCGCACGCAAATCGAGGTAAGATAGAAGGAGGTTTTCACGATCTCGGAACACAGAATTAACTAGAATATACGAAATGATCTTTTGGGTCGTCACAATAAGGAGAATAAAGAGAATAAATGAAGGAATAATTATGTCCAGCTGTTGAGTCTGCTTCACAATAAGAATCAGAATACGAGAAATAGAGTCCTCGAAATCGGAGGAAGAAATGACATGCTTGACGAATATATCAAAAGAGGAATTGACGGACGTTAGGTTGAGTTTTCTGTGAAAATGAATTACAACCTTTAGATGTTAGTCTGCTGAGTTGGCACAGCATGAAATAATCACCGAAGAATGCTGGAGCAAAAATCACTGGACCAGATCCCAACTCGTATGAATTGTTGGTCAGTTATAAAAAGGAAAATATAAGATTTCTAAATATCATAATATATAATATCCTGATGTGTTTATGAACTGAAGAGAACATGATATACAGAAAGGTAAAATCTAAAATCTAAAATCTAAAATGAAAAGTAAACAAATCCCATATATTAGAAAAAAGCAAATCCGAGAAAGAGAAGCACAAAGAGCAAGAGATCAGTTGTCTGCGATACCTTAAAGGAATTATCTGTCCAAATTCGTAACAGAATAGATTTGAGAGATGGGGGAGTTATCTTATTTTCATTGCGTCATTCAGTTCAATTCAATAATTAGAAAACTAAAAATGAAAAATGCTACGGTTGGATAGGAGCTGTACGATTGTAGGAACATGGGGTTATGAAGTTTTCAAAGAGGCTAAACAATTTAATGGGAAGAAGAAAAAAAAGGAGAAAATAAATAAATAAATGGATTTCTTAGCCTAAAAGAGGTGCTAGGTCATCACTACTATGACCATAATAATTTATATTTATATTATTATAAAAGCATGAATACAATGTCGGCTTACAAAAATGACCTTATAACATTAAGCATAGTAACTCATAATAAAAGAATATAACCAGAATTTTAGGTATTAGCCTTATAATCCTATTAATTTTATGACATAATACTACACGTTAGGAATCCTACATGATTACCTTTATGAATCATATTAGTATAATTACTTTCGGGATGTCTAATTCATATAAAATTAAACAAGTAAATATCTGTAGTCATGTAATCATATTGCTTTTAGGATATACTTCTTAAAAATTCCTATTACCTATTTAATTTAAAAATGTATTATAATGTCATATTACTAATTTAGTTTGAGAATATATTATATTGTCTAAATTCATTTAAAAAAAGGAGAGCCTATATTATTATAAAAGCATAAATATAATATTAATTGTCACGACCCCAAAACTACCCCGGCCGTGATGACGCCTATCACGATACTAGGCCAGCCAAATCAATATACAAAACATAAAGAACCTTTCGTTTCTATCATTTCTAAACCGATAATCCATAAAAGTTCCATTTAAGCCTTTTTAAACAGACTAAGATACGCCGAATAATAGATACACCCCAAAAATCCCGGAATCACTAGTCACGAGCATCTAAAGAAAATATACAAGTCTGACATAGGAGATGCAAATACTACAGAAGTAAAAAGGAGAAAACAGGGTTGCGGACGCGTGCAACTACCTCGCAAAATCTCCGAGAGTCCCTGGACAGCTAAACAATTCACTCCGCCCTAGCACCTGGATCTGCACACAAGGTGCAGGGAGTAACATGAGTACGCCAACTCAGTAGTAATAAAAGTAAATAAGGTCCGAGCAATAAGAAACACGCAAGCTATAAATTCACAGTAAATACAACTTTTCTTCCCAACAGTACATAGGTCAAATCATCATGCTTAAAAGCCGATTTCAGTAAAAAAACATTTAAAAGTATTTTTCCAACGGTTTCAACAGAAATACTGTAAGTTCAGAGTGAAGGTGATAAAAATCATAAGTAGCCTCTCGGGCAAAAACATGTATCATAAACTTCCCATCGGGCATAACATCACTCAGAATTAGCCCCTCGGGCATACCTCACAATCACTCATAATCAGCCCCTCGGGAAACCTCACAGTCACTCATGCCTCCCAATCACTCGGCACTCGCACTCAGTAGGTACCTGCGCTCACTAGGTATGTACAGACTCCAGAGGGGCTCCTTCAGCCCAAGCGCTATAACAAGCCAAATCATGGCATCAATCACTCTGGCACTCGGCCTATCAATAACATGTTGCGACATGCAGCCCGATCCCATATCATATCGTCACAAATCAGGCCCTCAGCCTCACTCAGTCATAAACCTCACAAGCCACTCGGGCATTTCAGTAAAAAAAGGGAACTCGTCCCAAGAAATCTTGCATATGCATCAAAGTGGAGTAATGAAACTCGATTAAACAGTAAACAAGTAAAAAAAAATCATGACTGAGTGTAACTTTCAAATCAAAACTGTGAGGAAATAGTAGTAAAATCCCCTAAGGGTCCAAACAACTTGGCACGAGGCCCAAATACGACATTCACCCCAAAACATAGTAATACTTTCTAAAATACAAAGAAACGTATAGCTTTCAGTCAAATACGCAACTTAATAGTTACTAGGGGACGGACCAAGTCACAATCCCCAATAGTGCACGCCACACGCTCGTCATCCTGCATGTGTGCCACTTCAAGATAGTGATACAATGTGAAATCCGGGGTTTCATACTCTCAGGACAAGATTTACAATCATTACTTACCTCAAGCCGGATGAAAATCTACTCCGCGATGCCTTTTCTCCCTTGACTCAGCCTCAAATCGCCCAGAATCTAGTCAAAATCAGATTCATATCATCAAAATATGCTAAAGGAATAAAGCCCACTCGAAAATAACCAATTTACATAAAATATCCCGAAATTGGCTAAGCCCGACCCCCGGGCTCACGTCTTGAAATCCGATAAAAATTACAAAACTAGAATCCTTACACTCTCACGAGTTCATACATACCAAATACATCCAAATTCGACAACAAACGGCCGCTCAAATCCTTAAATTAAAGTCTCCAAATTTCAAGCCCTAATCCCCCAATTTTAACCCTTATTTCCCATAGATTTCATGTCTAATCAGTCAAATATCACCATAGAAATGAGTTTTAGGTCCAAGAAACTTACCTCCATGAAAATACCTTGAAATCCCTCTTCAAATTTCTCCCAAAAGCCTCAACCCACATGCAAAATTGATGAACAAAGCCGAAAATTCGCGAAGGCAACTATTTATACTTTCTGCCTAGAGAAAACCGCATCTGCGGTCAAATTCCCGCTTCTGCGGCACCGCACCTGCAAAAATTACCATCATAGGTGCAGAACCCACTTAATGCACCCTTTCCGCTTCTGCGGTCAATTGTATCGCATCTTCGGTGTGCACCTGCGTCCAATTTTCCGCTTCTGCGGAAAAGTCCAAACTCCTCAGCGTCCGCATCTGCGGCTACCAACCCGCACAAGCGACCTCGCACCTGCGGCTCCTCTTTCGCAGGTGCGGAAACACCAACAGAAATCACACCAGCAGCTCTTAAATAAAGAAACCAATCCGTCAACCATCCGAACTCATCCTGAGGCCCTCGGGACCTCAACCAATAGTACCAACAAGTCATATGACAACACCCAAACTTAGTCGAACCCCCGAAACACTTAAAATAACTCCAAAACACCAAATTAATCCATGATTCAAGCCTAAGGATTTCTAAACTTCCGAAATTCGCCAAAAGTGTCGAAACCAACCAAACCACGTCCGAATGACCTGAAATTTTGCACACACATCACAAAAGATACTACGAACCTATTCCAACTTCTGGAATTCCTTTCCGACCCCAATAGTTAAGTTTCCACTGCCGACCGGAATTTGCTAAAAATCCAATTTCACCAATTCAAGCCTAACACTACCACGGACCTCCAAACACGTTCCTAAGTCCCAAATCACCTAACGAAGCTATCCGAACCATTAAAACCAAATTCTGAGATCATTTACCTATAAGTCAACTTGCGGTTGACTTTTCCAACTAAATCACCAACTTAAGAGACTATGTGTCTCATTTATCTCCACAATCACTCCAAACCCGGACCAATCAACCCAACACAACATAAAAGAGTTGAACCATACAAGAATGAAGCAGAAATGAGGAAAGCGGGGCTAAATTCTCGAAACGACCAGCCAGATCGTTACATCCTCCCCCCTTAAACACAAGTTCGTCCTCGAACGTGCAAAGAGTTGTTCGACAAGCCATCAAATCGCCGAATAACCTTACCCCACACATACTCGGGGGTGATCCCACGTCACCCTGTCCCGCATAGATCTGATAACACAACACATCCGAAATTTCTTCATTCAACCTACCCCATAAGCCTTAGAATCCAATTTCCCCATCCGAACTTCTCAATAAGATCAGAATCACGCATCCACACACTGTATAAGTCTGAACAAGCCGTATCCACCATAGCCATAACTCAAGATGAAATCCCATGATATCCCACATAACTCAAACAACTGCAGCGATAATTTCTATTCATGATAGTTGCTCAAGCAACCAAATGCTAGAAATAAACCTACTATCAAACAGAGACCCGTTCTAACACCTTCATATACTGCCAATGATGAAAGAAACATGCAGAAACCCATAACCATTCATCGAATCAACAATTGATGGAACTCCCTCTCTTCAACAAGAAATATAGCAAACTTTCTAAGTCGATTAACGTCAATATCCTCCCAAATATGCCGCAACTAGATCCGATAATCACCCATTCTAGGTTTTATGACCTCATCTCATCCAACACAACCACTCTAATAACACGACACATCAATGCCGCTTAAAGCCATAACCCGTGCATTCCGTGCACTAATAGATAACTATCCAAATGTACTCACACATGGAAAAATGACATCAAACTAGAGGACCGTCTCGCAAACGGGTATCACCACAATGCAATGCTAAGAACTCCTCACACACCGTAGAACCAAAACACACGAATCCCACTCACAAGGATCATAACTCGGCATAACTCGCTGCAATGCGTGACTCTATCCAAATGCTGGTCCATATTATATACTTCGCTCCCCCTTGCTCGACATCAATAATCACGCGAAATTCAACATCAAGCACTCAAGGTGCATTACCAAAAGCACGGAGAATCGAACGATACCATGCCACACGAACCCGAAAGAACATAATTAATACGTCTCAATCCTGCAATGCCCAATTACTTACCTTACTCAAATCCCCCAATAAGACCACAATAGAACCACACCATGTGTGCCTAAAACCAACGAATCATAGCTCCCCGAAGCAGGGAGGAGTAACTCATAAATCATCCCAGAACACAAATAATCCCAACAACCACTAACCGGCATGCCCCTCACAATAGCACCACAAAGCCAATCAAGCCGACTCGGTGCAAAACACCTATCCCCACTGGCCTACTAAGGAACCCCAAATCAATCCGGTCATACACAATACACAAATGACCCTCCGAAGGTCCATAATGACTGAATCACATCACACACTAACCCCTGGCTAACCTTGGCTACGTCTCTACAACCCTCAACTATGAAATCGTCTACTCATTCGAGTTCCCAGACTCAAAATCCTCATAGCACACAAATCACCATATCCGATCTCAACTCCGTCGCCTGAATGCCTAATACTTCCCCAATACACGATCATACCACGAGGGATACCCCTACAATTCGTATGTGTTACAAGGCCAAATTTGAATACTCGCAGCCGACCAACAAGGAGAGTACCACCACAGCAATGAAGTATCCATAAATCAAAATACAGTGCCTCTTCTGGAACTTATACCTTCTTCGATCCATATCTAAAAGTAACGCCATATACCTGATCATCTGAGATCGTCCATGCTACCTAAGAATTTAGAACCTTCCTTTCAAATCGCATTGTGACCTAGCACCCGCAATCTCCATACTACACCACACATCGCACCCATTATGCCACCCTATAAACGATACGACAAACCTCAAACCCAGTCTGAGTCGCAAGCAACTACATACTCAATTAGCTAAGAACTTTCCATTTGATTTCATTCTAGATAAAATCATAATATGCCACATGCCCCACACACCAGTAGAAAATATACATCTCAAACTACGGCAGAGACCATCTAAAACTCTCAAAAATCCATTTGCACTTAACCAAAACGTTAGGACTGAATCCCTCTAACTCAACCAAGCTATGCAAGTCGCCAAAACCCAAGAGCATTGCCACGAATCACACGTAGAACCTTACCACATCATAAGTACCCAAAGGGCTGATCTTACCCATTACCATGCTGATCCAATCTACTTGAGCTCTGAAAGCTCTCCCCACACTCGTCTGACCATCTGAACACCACGTGCCCCAAGAATGCTACTAAACTGAGCCACAATTCACACTTGGAGAACTTTGCATAAAGTTTATCCTCCCTCAATCTCTGTATACAATCCTCAAATACTGAGTATGCTCCTCCTGGCTACGTGAGTACACCAGGATGTCACCAATGAATACAATAACGAAGGAGCCCAAATATGGCTGGAATACACTGTTAATCAGATACATGAATGCTGCTGGGGCATTGGTCAGCCCAAAAGACTTCACCAGAAACTCATAACACAACAGGAAGATCCACTTCACTCCGCCACTAAACTGCATGAGGGGTCCTTCAATACACTCACAACTCGAGGCCATATGCCAACTCAAGACATAAGTCAAACACTCTATAGTTCTTGCTACATGTCTAGCCAATTCTTTTTATCATAATCAGACAATCGAAACACATCTCACCATCAAATCACACTCACCACATATTCATCCATACACAAAATCCCACCAACAAGGACACAACAGACATATAAATCCCAAAATGCACATGCTCACAAAATCGAAATGTTAGCACTTAAGCCACAGACAAAACCCGGCCTCAAGTCCTCTAGACTGGACCATTATCAACTTGTTAAAATCAATCTCGCAACTCATACATGGGAATCAAAAGCCGTCAATGCACAGCTGATACCGAGCGCTCACGTGCGAATTCGAATACATGAAAGGAATTCAAAGAGTTACGCTTTTGGCTAAATAAATGGATTTGCACGAAAAGAATTAAAGAATGTGAGATTTTTTTTTCCTAAGGGTTTTGCAACCTCTCGAAGATAAGTACAGACGTCTCCGTTGTGATCCGCAAGACTCTACTAAATCTGCTCATGACTGGTGAGTCCTATGTAACCTAGGGCTCTGATACCAACTTGTCACGACCCCAAAACTACCCCAGCCGTGATGGCTCCTATCACGATACTAGGCCTGCCAAATCAATATTCAAAACATAAAGAACCTTTCTTTTATATCATTTCTAAACCGATAATTCATAAAAGTTTCATTTAAGCATTTTTAAATAGACTAAGATATGCCGAATAATAGATACATCCCAAAATCCCGGAGTCACTGGTCACAAGCATCTAAAGAAAATATACAAGTCTGACATAGTATCTCTAATACAAGATAAGTCTAGGAGATGTAAATACTAAAGAAGTAAGAAGGATAAAGTAGGGCTACAGATGCGTGCAACTACCTCGCGAAATCTCCGAGAGTCCCTGGGACAGGTAAACATCTCACACCGCCCTAGCACCAGGATTTGCACACAAGGTGCAGGGAGTAATGTGAGTACGCCAACTCTGTAGTAATAAAAGTAAATAAGGTCCGAGCAACAAGAAACACACAAGTACATGCTATAAATTCGCAGTAAATACAGCTCTTCTTCCCAACAGTTCATAGGTCAAATCATCATGCTTAAAAGCCAATTTCAATAAAAAACATTTGAAAGTATTTTTCCAACGGTTTCAACAGAAATACTGTAAGTTCAGAGTGAAAGTGATAAAAATCATAACTAGCTTCTCGGGAAAAAACATGTATCATAAACTGCCCCTCGGGCATAACATCACTCAGAATCAGCCCCTCAGGCATAATATCACTCAGAATCAGCCCCTCGGGCATACCTCACAATCACTCATAATCAGCCCCTCGGGCAACCTTACAGTCACTCATGCCTCCCAATCACTCGTCACTCGGCACTCAGCACTCGCACTTGGTACCTGCGCTCACTAGGGGTGTACAGACTCCGGAGGGGCTCCTTCAGCCCAAGCGCTATAACAATCCAAATCATGGCATCAATCACTCTGGCACTCAGCCTATCAATAACATGCTACGGCGTGCAACCCGATCCCATATCATATCCTCACAAATCAGTCCCTCGGCCTCACTCAGTCATAAACCTCACAAGCCACTCGGGTATTTCAGTAAAAATAGGGAACTCATCCCAAAACATCTTTCATATGCATCAAAGTGGAGTAATGAAACTCGATTAAACAGTAAACAAGTAAAAAAAATAATGACTAAGTGTAACTTTTAAATCAAAACTGTGAGGAAATAGTATTAAAAGCCCCTAAGGGTCCAAACAACTTGGCACGAGGCCCAAATACGGCATTCATCCCAAAACATAGTAATACTTTCTAAAAATACAAAAAATTGTATGTCTTTCAGTCAAATATGCAACTTAATAGTTGCTACGAGATGTACCAAGTCACAATCCCCAATAGTGCACGTCACACGCTCGTCATCCAGCATGTGATCCACTTCAAGATAGTGATACAATGTGAAATTCGGGGTTTCATACCCTCAAGATAAGATTTACAATCATTACTTACCTCAAGCCGGATGAAAATCTACTCCGTGATGCCTTTTCTCCCTCGACTCGGCCTCAAATCGCCCCGAACCAAGTCAAAATCAGATTCATATCATCAAAATACGCTTAACGAACAAAGCCCACTCGAAAATAACCAATTTACATAAAAAATCCCGAAATTGGCCAAGCACGACCCCCGGGCTCACATGTAACAACCCGACCGGTCGTTTTGAGCTCTAACGCATCTTTCAGTGGTTTGGAGTCGGGAACAACTCCATTTCAGGTATTATGACTTGTAGGTGTGGTCAAAATTGAATTTCAGAAAGTTTAGAGTTGGTTTGGAAAGAAGATTCTCATTTTAGAAGCCTTAAATTGGAGAAATTGACTAAGATTAGAATTTTGAGTAAACGACCTCCGAATCAAGATTTGAAGGTTCCTTTAGGTTCGTATGATGATTTCAGACTTGGGTGTATGTCCGGATCGGGTTTTGGGTAACCAGGGAGCGTTTCGTCGCATATTATGGAAGATATCATTTTAGAAGAATTTCCTAAGTTTGTCTTGAAGCACATTTCAGTGATATTGATATCTATTTGGGATTCCGAGCCTGGGAATAGCTCTGTATGGTGATTCTGGAGTTAGGAGCGCGATCAGAAGTGAATTTGGATGTCCGTAGGTCATTATGAAGTCATTTGGCTAACGATAGAAATTTGAAGGTTTTTGAGAAATTCGACCGGAAGTGGAAATATTGATATCGGGGTTGGAATGCAATTCCGGAAGTTGGATCAGGTCCATAATGTCGAATATGATTTGTGTGCAAAATTTGGGGTCAATCGGAGGTGATTTGACGGGTTTCGGCATCGGAGGTGGAAGTTTGAAATTCCAAGTTCATAAAGTTTGAATTTTGGTGCAAGATTCGTGATTTTGGCGTTGTTTGATGTGATTTTAAGCCTAGAAAAAGTTTGTGCGTGTGATTGGACGGGGTCCCGAGGGCCTCGGGTGTGTTTCGAGGTGAATTCAGACCATTTTTCTCTATTTTGCTGCTGCTGTCTTCTGGTGTATTTGGTGTGCTATGTGATCGCGGTCCCTTGTGTGCGATCGCAATGAAGGAAATTTGAGGGCTGGATTCTTGGTCTATGCGATCGCATAAGGATGAGTGCGATCACGGAGAAGAGATTCAAGGGAGTTGGAGTTTTGCCTATGCGATCACAGGGTTGGAGTTGCGATCGCACAGTGTGCGCTTGGAGGCTGTGAGGCGTTTGGCCTGTTCGAACGCGGGAGCTTGCATACGAACACACAGGAGGAATTGAGGAAGCAGCAGGTTTGGCCTATGCGATATCGATGGCTTTCATGCGATCGTATAGAGGGGTCATAACTGTGCAGGGCAGTGTTTTAAAAACGGAATTTGGGCCATTTCTTCATTTTTCACTTGGTGTGGACGATTTTGGAGGAGCTTCAAGAGAGGGTTTTCGTCAAGGATCACAAGGTAAGTAATTCCTTCATGTTTCTAAGTTAAATACAAGGTTACATGGAATTATACATGAAATTATGGAAATTTTGGAAAATATTGAAGAAAACCTAAAAATGGTATTTTGGATTTCTACCACGAATTTGAGCATGGAATTTAGAGTAAATTGTATATTTGAGTTAGTAAGACTATGGGTAGGGTATATCTTTGAGAAATTTCGGATTCCGGGCGCGTGGGCCCAAGGTCATTTTGATCAATTCCTTAAGCGGAGATGGGAGTTTATATAATTTGAATTGTTAACAAATAGTGGAGCATATTTTCTTTGGTTTGTCGTTATTTGGATAGTCTTGGGCCGTTGTGCATCGATTTGAGTTATCGGAAGGGCTTGGAAGCCGGTTATGGGACTTCGGAGCAAGGTGAGTCTCCTTTCTAACTTTGTGAGAGGGAATTGTCCCCCTAGGTGAACTAAATTAATACATGCTATTAATTGCGGGGGCTACGTACACACGAGGTGACGGGAGTCCGTGCGTAGCTACTATTATGCCAGGTACGGGTAGTCTAGCACCCACTAGCATGCTTTACTTGTTGTACTGGTGACCTTGTCAATAAATTATCATGTGATGCTTTCAATTAGTATCTAAATCTCCGACCAGGATAGAGTTTACTTTTCTTAATCACCTAGAAGGAGAATTGATTCTTCCTCGGATAGTTGTGTTTCGGATAAACCTATCGAGTTTGGAACCCTGTCGAAATCGGCAAGTAAATCTCCAGAAAGTATTAAATATCATACTCATGTTTAATAAAAGGATAATTTTATCACT
Source organism: Nicotiana paniculata (assembly GCA_005239505.1). Classification (NCBI taxonomy): domain Eukaryota; kingdom Viridiplantae; phylum Streptophyta; class Magnoliopsida; order Solanales; family Solanaceae; genus Nicotiana; species Nicotiana paniculata. The sequence goes on from ML315035.1 coordinate 73,959, forward strand.
TCATTGAACAACTAATTTTCCTGATAAAAATGTGGTTTATTGGTGTGAAAATGTGTAACTTTGGGTGCCTGAGTCACATGTATGATTCGCGAGCAGGATAGCCCTGTATTTATGTATATTCACATGAGCACCTGAGTCGCAGGTATGATTCGCAAGCAGGTTAGCCTTATTATTATTATGTTGACCGCGTAACATGATTGATTCGCGAGCGGGAAAAATAGATGCATCTATGGTTCGGGCCGTTCGACCCTCGGCAGTGCACAATTTATGTTCATGTTGGTTCGGGCCGTCAACCCTCGGCATTGCTTGCACATGATATTTACTGCATATTTGCTGTGATTTATACATGTTTATCGGCCTAAGGAAGTTTTAATGGCCAGTTATGAGGAAGGAGAATTTATGTGTAAAATGTGAAATAAGTCTGGTGTTTCTTATCCCAGATTATGATTTAAATTGTCATCTGAAATGACGAAGATTTAAAGTGTTAAATGTGGAAGGAGTTGATATTATATATTCCTGATTTTTAATAAATTTTCTATGGCATTCATGCTTAGTGTCTCCCTTGAATATACTAAATTGACCTCTAGCAAGTGTCTAATTCGACCTCTCGTCACTACCTCTCTGAGGTTAGGCGGGCGACTCACTAAGTACACGTTGTTTTCGTACTCATGCTACACTTGCTGTGCATTTTTATTGGCAGGTACTTTCATAGCGATGTGGCTGGTCTAGAGACTTAGGCGAGCTGCATAATCTGGAGGCGATCCGCAGCTGACAGAGTCTCCCTCATATTGTATTTATTTCTATTTTAAATTCCTTTTCCAATTTGTATTTCGGACAAGCTTTGTAATATTTGTGAAATTCTTAGAATTTGCTCATGTACTTGTGTCACCGGGTTGTGGGATGTGTTTGGGATTTAACTGAATAAATGGAATAGTTTACCTGTCGTATTTATTTGATAAATTTTTTATTCGTTTTTATGACTTGTAAGTGAAAGGTAACAATTTAGAAAAATGTTAAAACAAGAAATTATTTCAACTAATTAATGATTGGCTTGCCTGACGGTGGTGTCCGACGCCATCATGACCTTAATAGATTTTGGGTCGTGACAACACGTCTCGAAATTCGATAAAAATTGCAAACCTAGAATCCTTACACTCTTACGAGTTCATACATACCAAATTTGACAACAAACGGCCCTCAAATCCTTAAATTAAAGTCTCCAAATTTCAAGCCCTAATCCCCCAATTTTAACCCTTAATTCCCATAGATTTAATGTCTAATCAGTCAAATATCACCATAGAAATGAGTTTTAGGCCCAAGAAACTTACCTCCATGAAAATCCCTTGAAATACCTCTTCAAATTGCTCCCAAAAGTCTCAAACCGCATGCAAAATTGAAGAACAAAGCCTAAAATTCTCGAAGGCAACTATTTATAGTTTCTGCCCAGTAAAAAGCGCATCTGCGGCACCGCACCTGCAGAAATTACCATCGCAGGTGCGGAACCCACTTAATGCACCCTTTCCTCTTCTGTGGTCAACTTTATCGCACCTGCGAGCAATTTTTCGCTTCTGCGGAAAATTCCAAACTCCTCAACATCCGCATCTGCGGCTCCCAACCCGCACAAGCGACCTCGCACCTGCGGCTCCCCTTCCGCAGGTGCGAAAACACCAATAGAAATCACACCAGCAGCCCTTAAATGCCAAAACCAATTTGTCAACCATTCGAACTCATCCTGAGGCCCTCCGGGACCTCAAACAATAGTACGAACAAGTCATATGCCAACACCCGAACTTAGTCGAACCCTCGAAACACTTAAAAATAACACCAAAACACCAAATTAATCCATGATTCAAGCCTAAGGATTTCTAAACTTCCGAAATTCGCCAACAGTGCCAAAACAATCAAACCATATCCGAATGACCTGAAATTTGCACACACATCACAAAAGACACTACGAACTTATTCCAACTTCCGGAATTCCCTTCCGACCCCGCTAGCTAATTTTCACTGCCGGCCGGAATTTGCCAAAAATCTAATTTCGCCAATTCAAGCCTAATTTTACCACGGACCTTCGAAAAATATTCGAGCACGCTCCTAAGTTCCAAATCACCTAACAAAGCTATCGGAACCATAAATACCAAATTCCAAGATCATTTACCTATAAGTCAACTTCTTGTTGACTTTTCCAATTAAATCACCAACTTAAGAGACTATGTGTCTCATTTCTCTCCACAATCACTCCGAACCCGAACCAATCAACCCAATGCAACAAAAAAGAGCTGAACCATACATGAATGAAGCAAAAATGGGGAAAGCGGGGCTACACTCTCAGAACAACCGGCCAGGTCGTTACATTAATATACCAAAATAGCCCTAAATACTAAACAAAAGAACTCATAGGGAAATAACATAACTATAATAACCTATTTTTTGTACTACAATACCTTCTATGCTAATTTTTAATATTTAAACTTTTAAAATTAATAAATTTTTTGTCTATTTAATTATTATTAAAATATAAGTAAAAAAGTTTAATAAAATTAATTTTATAAGAATCCTCTGTATTGGAAGTACATTACTACTATATAATGTCCAATACCAATAAAAAATAAAAGTAATATTAAATGTACCGTATGAAGAGTTGAAATTGAGAAAAAGATATCCTCACGTTAATATATTTTTATTTTATATGTAAACTATTTTTCTACTCAAATAATATTTTTTATCAAATTTTTGTGTAATATTTAAAAATACCCAGTTATTAAACAACAACTAATAAAATATTAAAAATATAAATGTGTGATAAAGAGAAAAAAATAGTTGGTAAGTGTCAATACCATTAATAATTCTACAAACATAATGATCTAAAAGTGAAATGTCATATCAATCTTTTACTCTTTAAAAATAAATTTATGGTGGATAAAATTATAATTAAGATTAAATATTCAAAATAAAAGATGAACTAATATTAAGATCTGAATCAACATAAAATAAATTATTTTTAAGTTAAAACCAAATAATTAATTTTTAAATTAATTATTTAGCAAGAGAATCCAATTCAATTGATTTTTAAATTCACAATATGAGTAAAATTCTTATTCAAGCTAAAAAAAATCTTAGGGTACATAAATTTATTTCATAAAAAGAGCGTTAGAATACAAAGTAAAAAGGATAGTATATTATTAAGAATCAAAATGCTACACAAGTATTTGAGGAAGCACTATTAAAGCTAAATCCTAATCAAAAACAAACTTTCAAGACTATATTATAAAGAGTCAACTCTGGTATAATGGGATTATTCTTTGTAGATGCCTCCGGCGGAATCGAAATAATATTAAAATGTCATGCATTACTTGGAAATATCAAATTAAGAGGCATGACACTATTAGCAATAATAATAAGTGGCGTACCAACAATAATTTTATTGTGAGGCCACCCACTTTAGATTTGATATACCTCTTCAAACAACTTAAATAATCATCAGTAATGTATCAAAGCAGAGCAATGATGCTAAATTATATGAAAATAAAGATGATAATATGGGACGAAGCACTTATGGCTAAGTGTTAAAAGATCGAAATAATTGCCCGGAGATCTAGAAATATATTGGATATTAATGAACATTTGGTGAAAAATTAATGGTTTAGGAGGTGATTTCTGTCAAGTAATGGGATACCGTTATGCTACTGAAAAACTTAGATACGCCGAATAGCTTATGTAATAGCACACATATGGTATATAGAAGTTTTGACAGTAAAGTCATACTTGCAAAATTATGATACCAGTCAATGTGCTTCTAAGTATATTTTCATCCGTGAATTCAACTTTCGTCTTATGAAACTAAGGAATATCCTTTTAAATTTGTGTAAAAGTAATTTTTAGCATGTTTATGTTTTGCAAATATAATAAATAAATCACAATGACAAACATCCTAAATATTGGACTATATTTACCGTAACATGTTTTCTTGCACGAACAACTATATGTTGCACTTTCAAGAGAGATATCAAGATCGACAACAAGAGTCTGGTTAAGGCAGAGCAACCAAAACATTAGGAGGAAACATAGAAAAAAATAAATGTCCACAAAGAAGTGTTCGTTAAGATATCATCATATTAAATACTTTTAAACTTTAATACAAAATTATCTAACTAACATGACAAAATTGATCATTTGTGTAATTTTTGATGATCTTTTATTTTAAATTTATGTATAATGCTAATGTAATAATATTTTTCGGTATTTAGAAGATTGTTGTATTATTAAACATAAAATTTCTCTCATTAATTTTATTTATTGTTCCTTCATATAACTAAATGTTTAAATCATCACGTGTCATTATTAACGTGCGACGCACACTCATAGATACTAGTTATTTTATAATAATGAATACTACATTAGCCTAGAGAGAGACCGACACTACATTTTACATTTGGAGGAAAATTATAAATTGCATACCCCAATCTGATCTGTGTTTGTTACAATCCATCTTCGATAGTTGTGTACTAGTATAAGTGCCGTAACTAACTAATGGAATTCTTACTAACTATTTCACACGTGTGTAATAGAATGCAAAAATAATACAATTAAAATGTGGAAACTAATATGATGTACAACTTGATCCTTGTCACGACCCAAAATCCTAACTTAGGTCGTGATGGCGCCCATCAGCGGGGCCAGGCAAGCCAACTCTCAATTTACTAAGGGTTCTTCCTTATTAGATTAAACATTTCAACATATACTCATTTTTTAAAACTTAAAACATGAATCGACAAGGATAATTAGCCAGTTTTTAATCAAAAGCAGTCATGACTGGGAAACCGCACCTGCGGTCACACCAGAACAGGTGCACCAGCAGCTATTTCAGCTGGATTTTGGCCTCGTGTGTTGTCCGGGAGGCGCCTGGGCCCACCCGAGCCCCCGTCCAAATATACCAACAAGTCTCAAATCACAATACGGACTCGCTCGAGCCTTTGGAACACCCAAAACAACGCTAAAACTCAAAATCACACCTCAAACCCCTAGAACCAAACTTAGGAACTTTAAGTTTTCTTGACTTCGCTAACAACACACTGAACCGACCTATACTACTCGGAATGACACCAAATTTTGTAGGCAAGTCATAAATGACATAACGAAACTGTTCCTGGTCTCAGAATTCAGTCCGGACCTCGATAACTCAAAAACACGTCCCAAACCACAATAAGAAACTAAGAAACTCTTATTTCAGTATTGGGCGTCGAAACGCTCCCGGGTCATCCAAAACCCATTCCGAACATACATCCAAATCCAAAATCATCATACGAAGCTATCGGAACCATCGAAACTCGATTCCGAGGTCGTTTACTAAAAAAATTGACTGAAGTTAATCTTGGCCTTAAAGGCCAACCTTAAGGAACCAAGTGCTCCTATAGCACTCTAAACACTTCAGAATCCCGAACCACCAGCCCCCGCAAGTCATACGTCATAATAAGCTGCTATGGGAAGTTTCATTTTGGGGAACGGGGTCCGATAACGAAAAACGATCGGTCGGGTCGTTACATTCTCCACCTCTTAAACAAACTTTCATCCTCGAACAGGTCTAGAATCATACCTGAAGTACTGAATAAGTGTGGATATCTGCTCCGCATGCCCTCCTCGGACTCCCTGGTCGCTTCCTCGAGTGGTTAGCCCCTCCACTGGACCTTCACTACATAAACTCTCTTGGACCTCAACTGGCGATCCTGTCTATCAATAATAGCAACTCGCTCCTCCTCGTAGCCCAACCTCTCATCCAACTGAATAGTGCTGAAATCAACAACGTGAGAGATGTCGGCGTGGTACCTCTGGAGCATGGATACATGAAAGACCGAATGAACTCCTAATAAACTGGGAGGTAAGGCTAGCTCATAAGCAACCTCCCCAACTCACCTCAACACCTCGAAGGGACCTATAAACCTCGGGCTCAGCTTGCCCTTCCTCCCAAACCTCATAATACCCTTCATCGGCGAGGCCTTCAACATAACCTTGTCTCCCTCCATAAACGATACATCACGCGCCCTCTGATCCGCGTAACTCTTCTTTCTGGACTGTGCTGTACGGAGCCTCTCCTGAATCAACTTCACCCTCTCCAAAGCATCCCTCACTAGGTCGGTACCATATAACTTAGCCTTACTAGGCTCAAACCACCCGATAGGGGAACGACATCGCCGACCATACAAAGCCTAAAATGGGGCCATCTCAATGCTAGACTGGTAACTATTATTGTAAGCAAACTCGGCCAAAGGCAAGAACTGGTCCCACTGGTTCCGAAAGTCAATCACGCATGCCCTGAGCATGTCCTCCAATATCTAAATTGTACGCTCCGACTGGCCATCAGTATGAGGGTGAAACGTTGTGCTGAGATCTATATGGGTGCCCATCTCACTATGCAATGCTCCTCAGAAATGCGAGGCGAACTGAGGACCTCGATCTGATATAATGGACACCGGTACACCGTGCAACCGGACTATCTCCCGAATGTAGATCTGGGCTAACCTCTCAGATGTATAAGTAGTAGCTACTGGAATGAAATGCGTCGATTTGGTCAATCTATCCACAATGACCCAGACCGTGTCAACCTTCCACAAAGTCCGAGGCAACCCAACCAAGAAGTCCATAGATGCGCTCCCATTTCCACTTAGGAATGGGCATCTGCTGAAGTAGGCCTCCTGGCCTCTGGTGCTCATACTTCACCTGCTGGCAATTAAGACACCTAGTCACATACTCCACAATGTCCCTCTTCATCCGCCTCCACTAGTAATGCTGCTTCAAATCATGATACATCTTCGTAGCACTAGGATGAACAGAATACCGAGAACTGTGTGCCTCCTCTAGAATCCTCTCCCTCAGGCCATCAACATTAGGAACACATAAGCGACCTTGAAGTCTCAGAACACCATCCTCGCCAATAGTAACCTCCTTGGCCCCACCCTGAACCACTGTCTCCCGAAGCTCTTCTAAGCACGAATCATAGAACTGCCGAGCCTTAATCTCCCCAACGAAGACTGATCAACCACATGTGCTAAAACTCGACGAGGCTCTGAAAGGTCAAATCTCACCAGACGATTGGCTAAGGACTGAATGTCCAAGGCTAGAGGTCTCTCCTCTGCTGCAATATAAGCCAAGCTACCCATACTCTCCGCCTTTCTGCTCAAAGCATCTGCTACCACGTTTGCCTTGCTCGGATGATAAAGAATGGTGATATCATAATCCTTCAACAACTCAAGCAGTCTGTGCTGCCTCAAATTAATATCCCTCTACTTGAACAAGTGCTGCAAGCTACGGTGGTCTGTATAAACCTCATAGGACACTCCATACAAGTAGTGCCTCCAAATCTTAAGAGCATGAACAATCGCCGCCAACTCCAAATCATGCACAGGGTAATTCTTCTCATGAACCTTCAGCTAGCGCGAAGCATAAACAATAACTCTCCCTTATTGCATCAACATACACCCCAAGCCAACGCACGAAGCGTCGCAATATACTATATACATCCCAAAACCGGAAGGCAATACTAGAATTAGTGCTGAGGTCAATGTTGTCTTGAGCTTCTGAAAGCCCGCCTCAAACTCGTCAGACCATCGGAACGGGGCATTCTTCTGAGTCAATCTGGTCAATGGATCTGTAATAGAAGAGAACCCCTCCACAAATCGGCGATAATAGCCTGCTAGGCCCAAAAAGCTCCTGATCTCTGTAGCTGAAGTAGGACGCGACCAACTCTGAACTGCCTCGATCTTCTAAGGATCAACCTTGATACCCTCTCCAGATACCACATGCCTTAGGAATGCTACGAAATTCAACCAGAACTCACACTTGGAGAACTTAGCATATAGCTTCTGTTCCTGCAAGGTCTGGAGCACAACCCTCAAATGCTACTCGTGCTCACCCAGGCTACGTGAGTAAATCAAGATGTCATCTATGAAGACAATGACAAAGGAATCAATATATGGCCTGAACACCCTATTCATCAAGTCCATGAATGCTATTGGGGAATTAGTCAAGCCAAAAGACATCATCAGGAACTCATAGTGGCCATATCTCGTACGAAAAGCAGTCTTCGGAACATCTGAAGCCCGAATTTTCACCTGATGATATCCCGATCTCAAATCAATCTTAGAAAACACACGAGCACCCTGCAACTAGTCAAAAAAATCATCGATGCGCGACAAAGGATACTTGTTCTTAATGGTAACCTTTTTCAACTGGCGGTAATCAATACACATACCATGGATCCATCCTTCTTCTTCACAAATAGAACTGGGGCACCCCACGACGATACACTCGGTCTGATGAAACCCTTAGCTAACAACTCCTCAAGATGCTCCTTCAACTCCTTCGGAGCGATACGGTATAGAGGAATAGATATAGGCTGGGTGCCTGGAGCTAAATCAATGCAGAAATCAATATCACGGTTCGGAGGCATGCCTGGAAAGTCTGAAGGAAATACATCAGCAAACTCTCAGACCACTGGCACTGAATCAATCGTCGGAGACTCGACGGTGGTGTCCCGCACATAAGCAAAATAGGCCAGACAACCCTTCTCAACCATATGCCGAGCCTTTATGAATGAAATAACCCGGCTGGCTGCACTAACTGAGGAACCTCTCCACTCCAACCTAGGCGACTCGGGCATGGCTAAAGTAATTGTCTTGGCATGGCAATCTAGCACGACATGATAAGGAGATAGACAATCCATGCCTATAATAATCTCAAAATCAACCATGTCAAGCAATAAAAGGTCCGCTCTGGTCTCGAACCCACAAAAAGTGATCACACAAGACCGATAAATCCGGTCTACCACCACAGAATCGCCCAAAGGAGTGGACACATATATAGGAGAACCCAAGGACTCGCGAGGAGCATCCAGAAAATGAGCAAATAATGCGGAAACATATGAATAGGTGGATCCTGGATCAATTAATACTGAAGCCTCTCCACATCATACTGAGATAATACCTGTGATCATGGTGTCTGAGGCCACTGTATCTGATCTAATCGAAATGGCACATAATCTAGCTGGAGTACCGGAAGACTGAGCTCCACCAGAGTGAACATGAGCTGCCTGACCTCCCCCTGACTAGCCTCCACCTCTAGGACGACCCCTGCCGACCTGTCCTCCACCTCTAGGTGGCCAGACTGCTGGTGCCGGACCCATCGACTGATAACCCTGCTGTACGACCTTGCCTTTAAACCTGGGACATTACTTCCTCATATGACCTGGCTCTCCACACTCGTAACAACTTCCAGGTACCATAGTCTGCTACCTCGAAGAAGAACCCTAAACGGCCAGAGGGCGATGTCCCTCTGGCATAGCACTGAAGTAGGGGTCGGAGGATCTCAGATGACTAGGATAACCACCGGGTGAACTCTGAATGGCTGGAGGACGGTAGGAACGCTCTGGCATGGCGCTGAAATGAGTCCTCACTGGAACACCTCGGGGAGGTGGTGGAGGTGCTGAATATAAAGGCTTGCTGGGCTGACCACTGCTAAACTGACCTCTGCCCGTAGCTAGGGCACCTCTGAAATCTCCAAAGAATCTAGCCCTCTTGTCCTGCTGTCCCTGCTCCTCGACCGATACCCCTCGATCCTGCGAGCAATCTCTACCACGAGCTGATAAGGAGTACCCATATCCACCTCTCGGGCCATATGGCCCTAATACCTGGATGCAACCCAACCACAAATATCTGCACCCTCTCTGCATCAGTAGGTAGTATCATGAGTGCATGGCGAGACAACTCTAAAAATCTGGCCTCATAATCTGCCACTGACATCTGTCCCTGCTCTAGCCGCTCAAACTAATACCGCAACTCTTCCGTCTCAGAGGGTGGGATATATATATCCAGAAATATCTGCGTGAACTACTCCCAAGTGACAGGAGGAGAATCTGCTGACCTGCTGAGAATATAGGACTGCCACCACCTACGAGCTCTGCCCTCCAACTGGAAGGTAGTGAAATCCCCTCCATGGGACTATAGTATCCTCATGTTGTGTAGTCTGTCCCTGCACCTATCCACAAAATCCTGGGTATCTGATGCGAGGCAAGAATTCATGGTTTAAAAATATACTTTTTATGTGCATAATAGAGTCTTTTTCATGTGTAGGTGAATTGGAGATGGAAACCGATCTAAATGGATGCAAATACATCGAAAATACGATCAAGAGGAGAGGATGCGTGCACCGGGATATAGCCGGGCGCCAGAGCCCAAACGCCTGACCCTGCCTGGTGTTAGCCAGGCATTAGAGCTGAAACGCCAGCCTTAGCCTGGTGTTAGCCAGGCGCTAGAGCTGAAACACCAGCCTTAGCCTAGCATTAGCCAGGTGCCAGTTCCCAAACGCCAGGTCCCAGGTTCGGTCAATTCCGAGTTTTGATGAGTTTAAGTGTTTCCCGGTTGGAATAGAAGACTCCTACACGTTTTGGGTTTGTCCTAAACATATAAATAGACCCCTAAAACACAACTTGAGGGGATTCAGAAGGCATACAAAGGATTTGAAGAGAGAAAACCATTGAGTGACAAAACATTGATTTTTACATCTTTTATTCATTACTTTGTAGTTCAATTATGAAATTTC
>MDKI01195476.1:0-10412 GCA_005239505.1 Nicotiana paniculata
TTTTTCCGGGTCATCAAATACGACCCATGGAGCCATAACTAACGCTTCGAATAGATCAAGTTACAATTTTTGGCATTTTATGGAAATTAAATTGGAATTCCTTGAGTCGTGCCTGTATTATCGCCTACCATGGTCCAGGTGAGACGCCTTGGTACGGAGCCGGTACCGGATCGCATGATATTTGTCTGGGACATCAAATAAGACCTTAGGAACCATAACCAATGCTTCGAAATTATCAAGTTATGTTTTTTGGTATTTTATGGCAATTACACTGGAATTCCGCCAATCGTGCCTGCATTATCGCCTGCCATGGTCCAGGCCAGACGCCTTTTTACGGTGCCGGTACCGGATCGCATGATAGTTTTCCTAGAGAGAAAATACGACTCAAGGAACCATAACCAACGCTTCGAAAATATCAAGTTATATTGTTTGGCATTTTATGGAAATTAAACTGGAATTCCGCCAGTCGTGCCTGTATTATCGCCGGCCATGGTCTAGGCTGGACGCCTTGCTATGGAGCCGGTACCGAATCGTATGATATTTGTCCGGGACATCAAATTTGACCTTAGGAACCATAACCAATGTTTCGAAATGATCAAGTTACATTTTTTTGGAATTTTATGGCAATTAAACTGGAATTCCGCTAGTCGTGCATGTATTATCGCCTGGCATGGTCCAGGCTGGACTCCGTGTTACGAAGCCCGTACCGGATTACATGATATTTGTACGGGACATCGAATACGACCCAAGGATTCATAACCAATGCTTCGAAATGATCAAGTTACATTTTTTGTCATTTTATGGCAATCAAACTGGAATTCCGCCAGTCGTGCTTGTATTATCGCCTGCCATGGTCCAAGCCAGACGCCTTGGTACGGAGCCGGTAGCGGATCGCATGATGTTTTTCTGGGACAGCAAATACGACCCAAGGAACCATAACTAACGCTTTGAAATGATCAAGTTACATTTTTTGGCATGTTATGGCAATTAAACTGGAATTCCTTGAGTCGTGCCTGTATTTTCGCCTGCCATGGTCCAGGCCAGACGCCTTGGGATGGAGCCGGTACCGTATCGCATGATATTTTTCCACGCCATCAAATATGACCCAAGGAACCATAACCAACTCTTCGAAATGATCAAGTTACATTTTTTGTCATTTTATGGCAATCAAACTGGAATTCCGCCAGTCGTGCCTGTATTATCGCCATCCATGGTCCAGGCCTGACGCCTTGGTATGGAGCATGTACCGGATAGCATGATATTTGTCCGAGACATCAAATATTACACAAAGAACCATAACCAACGCTTCAAAATGATCAATTTACATTTTTTGGCATTTTATGTCAATTAAATTGGAATTCCGCCAGTCGTGCTTGTATTATCGCCTTCCATGGTCTAGACCAGACGCCTTGGTACGGAGCCAGTAACGCATCGCATGATATTTGTCGGGGACATCAAATACGGCCCAAGGAACCACAACCAACGCTTTGAAATGATCAAGTTACATTTTTTGGCATTTGATGGCAATTAAAATGGAATTCCGCCAGTCGTGCCTGTATTATCCCTTGCCATGGTCCAGGTCGGACGCCTTGGTACGGAGCCGGTACCGAATAGCGTGATATTTGTCCGGGACATCAAATACGACCAAAGGAAGCATAACCAACACTTCGAAATGATCAAGTTACATTTTTTGGCATTTTATGTCAATTAAACTGGAATTCCGCAAGTCGTGCATGTATTATCACTTGCCATGGTCCAGGCTGGACGCTTTGGTACGGAGCCGATACCGGATCGCATGATATTTGTCCGTGACATCAAATATGACCCAAGGAACTATAACCAACGCTTCGAAATGATCAAGTTATATTTTTTTTAATTTTATGGCAAATTAAACTGGAATTCCGCCAGTCGTGCCTATATTATCGCCTGCCATGGTCTAGACCGGACGCCTTGGTACGAAGACGGTACCGGATCGCATGATATTTATCCGGGATGGAAAATATGACCCAAGGAACAATAACCAACACTTCGAAATGATCAAGTTACATCTTTTGGCTTTTTATGACAATTAAACTGGAATTTCGCCAGTCGTGCCTGTATTATCGCCATCCATGGTCCAAGCCGGACGCCTTGGTACGAATCCGGTACCGAATCGCATGATATTTGTCCGAGACAGAAAATACGACCCGAGGAACCATAACCAACACTTCGAAATGATCAAATTATATTTTTTGGCATGTTATGACAATTAAACTGGAATTTCGCCAGTCGTGCCTGTACTATCACCATCCATGGTCCAGGCCGGACGCCTTGGTATGGAGCGTGTACCGGATCGCATGATATTTTTCCGGGAAATAAAATATGACCCAAGGAACCATAACTAACTCTTCGAAATGATCATTTTACATTTTTTGGCATTTTATGGCAATTAAACTGGAATTCGGCCAGTCGTGCCTGTATTATCGCCTGCCATGGTCCAGACCGGACGCCTTGGTACGGAGCAAGTACCGGATCACATGATATTAGTCTAGGATATCAAATACAACCCAAGGAACCATAACACACGCTTCGAAATGATCAAGTTACATTTTTTTGGCAATTTATGGCAATTAAACTGGAATTTCGCGAGTCGTGCCTGTATTATTGCCTACCATGGTTCAGGTCGGACGCCATGGTATGGAGCCGGTAGCAATCGCATGATGTTTTTCCGGGACAGCAAATACGACCCCAGGAACCATAACTAACGCTTCGAAATGATCAAGTTACATTTTTTGGCATTTTATGGAAATAAAATTGGAATTCCTTGAGTCGTGCCTGTATTATCGCTTGCCATGGTCCAGGCCAGACGACTTGGTACGGAGCCGGTATCGGATAGCATGATATTTTTCTGGGACATCAAATACGAACCAAGGAACCATAACTAACGCTTCGAAATAATCAAGTTACATTTTTTGGCATTTTATGGAAATTAAATTGGAATTCCTTGAGTCGTGCCTGTATTATTGCCTGCCATGGTTCAGGCCGGACGCCTTGGTATGGAGCTGGTAGAGATTGCATGATGTTTTTCCGGGACATCAAAGACGACCCAAGGAACCATAACTAACGCTTCGAAATAATCAAGTTACATTTTTTGGCATTTTATGGAAATTAAATTGGAATTCCTTGAGTTGTGCCTGTATTATCGCCTTCTATGGTCCTGGAAGGACGCCTTGGTATTGAGCCGGTACCCAATCGGATGATATTTCTTCGGGACATCAAATACGACCCAAGGAACCATAACCAACGCTTCGAAATGATCAAGTTACATCTTTTGGCATTTTATGGCAATTAAACTGGAATTCCGCCAGTAGTGCCTGTATTATCCCCTGCCATGGTCCAGGCCGGACCCATTGGTACGGAGCCGGTACCGGATAGCATATTTTTTTGGGACATCAAATACGACCCCAGGAACCATAACACACGCTTCGAAATGATCAAGTTACATTTTTTTGCAATTTAGGGCAACTAAACTAGAATTCGGCCAGTCATGCATGTATTATCGCCTGCCATGGTCCAGGCCGGACGCCTTGGTACGGAGCTGGTATTGGATCGCATGATATTTCTCCGGGACATAAGATACAACCCAAGGAACCATAACCAACGCTTCAAAATGATCAAGTTACATTTCTTGGCCTTTTATGGCAATTAAACTGGAATTCTGCCAGTCGTGCCTGTATTATCACCTGCCATGGTCCAGGCCAGACGCCTTTTTACGGTTCCGGTACTGGAACGCATGATAGTTTTCCTGGAGAGAAAATACGACCCAAGAAACCATAACCAACGCTTTGAAATGATCAAGTTACATTTTTTGGTATTTTATGGCAGTTAAACTGGAATTTTGCAAGTCATGCCTGTATTATTGCCTGCCATGGTTCAGGCCAGACGCCTTGGTACGGAGCCGGTAGCGGATCGCATGATATTTTTCTAGGACAGCAAATACGACCCAAGGAACCATAACTAACGCTTCGAAATGATCAAGTTATATTTTTTGTCATTTTATGGCATTTAAACTGGAATTCCGCCAGTCGTGCCTGTATTATTGCCTGCCATGGTTCAGGCAGGACGCCTTGGTATGGAGCCGATAGCGATTGCATGATGTTTTTCCGGGACAACAAATATGACCCAAGGAACCATAACTAACGCTTCGAAATGATCAAGTTATTTTTTTAGCATTTTATGGAAATTAAATTGGAATTCCACGAGTCTTGCCTGTATTATCGCCTGCCATGGTCCTGGCCGGACGCCTTGGTACTGAGCCGGTACCCTATCGCATGATATTTCTCCGGGACTTCAAATACGAGCCAAGGGACCATAACCAACACTTCGAAATGATCAAGTTACATTTTTTGGCATTTTATGGAAATTAAACTGGAATTTCGCCAGTCGTGCATGTATTATTGCATGTACGGAGCCAGTACCGAATCACATGATATTTTTCCGGAACATCAAATATGACCTTAGGAATCATAACCAACGTTTTGAAATGATAAAGCTACATTTTTTGGAATTTTATGGCAATTAAACTAGAATTTCGCTAGTCGTGCATGTATTATCGCCTGGCATGGTCCAGGCTGGACTCCTTAGTATGGAGCCTGTACCGGATCGCATGATATTTTTTCGGGACATCAAATACAACCCAAGGAACCATAACCAATGCTTCGAAATGATCAAGTTACATTTTTTTTCATTTTATGACAATTAAACTGGAATTCTGCCAGTCGTGCTTGTATTATCGCCATCCATGGTCCAGGCCGGACGCCTTGGTATGGAGCGTGTACCGGATCTTATGATATTTGTCCGGGACATCAAATACGACCCAAGGAACCATAACTAACACTTCTAAATGATCACGTTACATTTTTTGGCATTTTATGGAAATTAAATTGGAATTCCTTGAGTGTTGCCTGTATTATTCCTGCCATGGTCCAGGCGAGACGCCTTGGTACGGAGCCGGTAGCGGATCGCATGATGGTTTTCCGGAAGAGCTAATACGACCCAAGGAACCATAACTAACACTTCTAAATGATCACGTTACATTTTTTGGCATTTTATGGAAATTAAATTGGAATTCCTTGAGTGTTGCCTGTATTATGCCTGCCATGGTCCAGGCCAGACACCTAGGTACGAAGCCGGTACCGGATCACATGATATTTGTCCGGGACATCAAATACGACCTTAGAAACTATAACCAACGCATCAAAAGGATCAAGTTAAATTTTTTGGTATTTTATGGCAATAAAACTCGAATTCCGCCAGTCGTGCATGTATTATCGCCTGCCATGGTCCAGGCCAGACGCCTTGGTACGGAGCCGGTACCGAATCGCATGATATTTGTCCGGGACATCAAATATGACCTTAGGAACCATAACCAACGTTTCGAAATGATCAAGTTACATTTTTTGGAATTTTATGGCAATTAAACTAGAATTCCGCTAGTCGTGCATGTATTATCGCCTGACATGGTCCAGGCCGGACTCCTTGGCATGGAGCCGGTACCGGATCGCATGATATTTTTCTGGGACATGAAATACGACCCAAGGAACCATAAACAACCCTTCGAAATGATCAAGGTACATTTTTTGTCATTTTATGGCAATTAAACTGGAATTCCGCCAGTCGTGCTTGTATTATCGCCATCCATGGTCCAGACCGGACGCCTTGGTATGGAGCATGCACCGGATCGCATGATATTTTTTCGGGGCATCAAATATGATCCAAAGAACCATAACCAACGCTTCAAAATGATCAATTTACATTTTTTGGAATTTTATGTCAATTAAACTTGAATTCCGCCAGTCGTGCCTATATTATCGCCTGCCATGGTCCAGACCGGACGCCTTGGTACGGAGCCAGTACCGGATTACATGATATTTGTCCCGGAGATCAAATACGACCCAAGAAACCACAACCAATGCTTTGAAATGATCAAGTTACATTTTTTGTCATTTTATGGCAATTAAACTGGAATTCCGCCAGTCGTGCATGTATTATCGCCTGCCATGGTCCAAGCCGGACGCCTTGGTACGGAGCCGGTACCAGATCGCATGATATTTCTCCGGCACATCAAATACGACCCAAGGAACCATAACAAACACTTCAAAATGATCAATTTACATTTCTTGGCCTTTATGGCAATTAGACTGGAATTCTGCCAGTCGTGCGTGTATTATCGCCTGCCATGGTCCAGGCCAGACGCCTCTGTACAGAACCAGTACTGGATCGCATGATATTTTTCCGGGACAGAAATTACGACCCAAGGAACCATAACCAACGCTTCGAAATGATCAAGTTACATTTTTTGGCATTTTATGACAATTAAACTGGAATTCTGGTAGTCATGCCTGTATTATCGCCTGTCATGGTCCAGGATGGACGCCTTGGTATGGAGGCGGTATCGGATCGCATGATATTTGTCGGGGACATCAAATATGACCCAAGGAACCATAACACACGCTTCGAAATGATGAAGTTACATTTTTTGGCTTTTTATGGCAATTAAACTGGAATTTCCCTAGACGTGCATGTATTATCGCCTGCCATGGTCCAGGCTAGAAAACTTTGAACAGCGCCGGTACCGGATTGCATGAAATTTCTCTAAGACATCAAATACGACCCAAGGAACCATAACCAACGCTTTAAAATGATCAAGTCACATTTCTTGGCATTTTATGGCAATTAAATTGGAATTCTGCCAGTCGTGCCTGTATTATCGCCTTCCATGGTCCAGGAAAGACGCCTTGGTATGAAGACGGTATCGGATCGCATGATATTTTTTCGGGACAGAAAATACGACCCAAGGAACCATAACCAAAGCTTCGAAATGATCAAGTTACATTTTTTGGTATTTTATGGCTATTAAACTGGAATTTTGCCAGTCGTGCCTATATTATTGCCTGCCATGGTTTAGGTCGATGCCTTGGTAAAGATCCAGTACCAGATCGCATGATATTTGTCCGGGACATCAAATACAACCCAAGGAACCATAACCAATGCTTCGAAATGATCAAGTTACATTTTTGGCATTTTATGGCAATTAAACTGGAATTCCTCCGGTCGTGCCTATATTATCGCCTGCCATGGTCCAGGTAGGACGCCTTGGTACAGAGCCGGTATCTGATCACATGATATTTGTTCGGGACATCAAATATGACCGAAGGAACCATAACACACGCTTTGAAATGATCAAGTTACATTTTTGGCATTTTATGGCAATTAAACTGGAATTCCTCCGGTCGTGCCTATATTATCGCCTGCCATGGTCCAGGCCAGACGCCTTGGTACGTAGCCAGTACCGGATTGCATGATATTTCTCCGGCACATCAAATACGACCCAAGGAACCATAACCACCGCTTCAAAATGATCAAGTTACATTTCTTGGCCTTTTATGGAAATTAAACTGGAATTCTACCAGTCGTCCGTGTATTATCGCCTACCATGGTCCAGGCCAGACGCCTTTGTTCGGAGCCAGTACCGTATCGCATGATATTTTTCAGGGACAGAAAATACGACTCAAGGAACCATAACCACTGCTTCAAAATGATCAAGTTACATTTTTTGGCATTTTATGACAATTAAACTGGAATTCTGCCAGTCGTGCCTGTATTATCGCCTGCCATGGGCCAGGATGGACGCCTTGGTACGGAGGCGGTACCAGATCGCATGATATTTGTCCGGGACATCAAATACGACCCAAGGATCAATAACCAATGCTTCGAAATGATCAAGTTATATTTTTTTGAATTTTATGGCAATTAAACTGGAATTCCCCTAGACATGTAGGTATTATCGCCTGCCATGGTCCAGGCCAGACAAATTTGTATGGAGCCGGTACCGGATCGCATGAAATTTCTCTGGGACATCAAATACGACCCAAGGATCAATAACCAATGCTTCGAAATGATCAAGTTATATTTTTTTGAATTTTATGGCAATTAAACTGGAATTCCCCTAGACATGTAGGTATTATCGCCTGCCATGGTCCAGGCCAGACAAATTTGTATGGAGCCGGTACCGGATCGCATGAAATTTCTCTGGGACATCAAATACGACCTAAGGAACCATAACCAACGCTTCAAAATGATCAAGTCACACTTCTTGGCATTTTATGACAATTAAATTGGAATTGTGCTAGTCGTGCCTGTATTATCGCCATCCATGGTCTAAGCCGGACGCCTTGGTACGTATCCGGTAGCGGATTGCATGATATTTGTCCGAGACATTAAATACGACCCAAGGAACCATAACCAACGCTTCGAAATGATCAAGTTACATTTTTTGACATTTTATGGCAATTAAACTGGAATTCCGCCAGTCGTGCCTTTATTATCGCCTGCCATGGTCAAGACCGGATGCCTTGGTGCGGAGCCAGTACCAGATCACATGATATTTGTCTGGGACATCAAATACGAACCAAGGAACCACAACCAACACTTCGAAATGATCAAGTTACATTTTTTGACATTTTATGGCAATTAAACTGGAATTCCGCCAGTCGTGCCTTTATTATCGCCTGCCATGGTCCAGGCCGGACGCCTTGGTACGGAGCCGGTACCGGATAGCATGATATTTGTCCGGGACATCAAATACGACCCAAGGAACCACAACAAACGCTTCAAAATGATGAATTTACATTTTTTGGCATTTTATGGCAATTAAACTGGAATTTCCCTAGACGTGTAAGTATTATCGCCTGCCATGGTCTAGGCCGGACAACTTTGTACGGAGCCGGTACCGGATCGCATGAAATTTCTATGGGACATCAAATATGACCCAAGGAACCATAACCAACACTTCAAAATGATCAAGTCACATTTCTTGGAAATTTATGGCAATTAAATTGGAATTCCGCCAGTCGTGCATGTATTATCGCCTTCCATGGTCCAGGCAAGACGCCTTGGTACGAAGACGGTACCAGATCGTATGATATTTTTTCGAGACAGAAAATACGACCCAAGGAACCATAATCAACGCTTCGAAATGATCAAGTTACATTTTTTTGTATTTTATGGCAATTAATCTGGAATTTCGCTAGTCGTGCCTGTATTATTGCCTGCCATGGTTCAGGCCGACGGCTTGGTACGGATCCAGTACCAGATTGCATGATATTTGTCCGGGACATCAAATACGACCTAAGGAACCATAATCAACGCTTCGGAATGATCAAGTTATATTTTTTTGAATTTTATGGAAAATAAACTGGAATTCCTCCAGTCGTGCCTTTATTATCGCCTGCCATGGTCCAGGTCGGATGCCTTGGTACAGAGCCGGTACCGGATAGCATGATATTTGTCCGGGACATCAAATACGACCCAAGGAACCATAACCAATGCTTTGAAATGATCAAGTTACATTTTTTGGCATTTTGTGGCAATTTAACTGGAATTACTCCAGTTGTGCCTGTATTATCGCCTACCATGGTCCAGGTCGGACGCCTTGGTACAGAGCCGGTACCGCATCGCATGATATTTATCCTTGACATCAAATATGACCCAAGGAACTATAAATAGCGCTTCGAAATGATCAAGTTACATTTTTTGGCATTTTATGACAATTAAACTGGAATTCTGCCAGTCATGCCTGTATTATCGCCTGCCATGGTCTAGGCCGGACGCCTTTGTACTGAGCCGGTACAGGATCGCATGATATTTTTTTACAGGACATCAAATACGACCCAAGGAACCACAACCAAGGCTTCGAAATGATCAAGTTACATTTTTTGGCATTTTATGGCAATAAACTGGTATTCCGCCTGTCGTACCTTTATCGCCTGCCATGGTCCAGATCGGAGGCCATGGGATGGTGCCGGTACTGGATCACATCGTATTTGTCTGGGACATCAAATACAACCCAAGAAACCAAAACCAACGCTTCAAAATGATCAAGTTACATTTTTTGCATTTTATGGCAATTAAACTGGAATTCTGCCAGCCGTGCCTTTATTATCGCCTTCCATGGTCCAGGTCGGACGCCTTAGTACGGAGCCGGTAACGGATAGCATGATATTTGTCCGGGAAAGCAAATACGACCCAAAGAACCATAACCAGTGCTTCGAAATGATCAAGTTACATTTTTTGGCATTTTATGGCAATTAAAATGGAATTCCGCTAGTCATGCCTGTAGTATCGCCTGCTATGGTCCAGGCCAGACTCCTTGGTACGGAGCCTGTACCGGATCGCATGATAATTTTTCGGGACATCAAATACGACCCAAGGAACCACAACCAATGCTTCGAAATGATCAAGTTACATTTTTTGGTATTTTATGGTAATTAAACTGGAATTTAGCCAGTCGTGCCTGTATTATTGCCTTTCATGGTCCAGGCCGACGCCTTGGTACGGAGCCAGTACCGGATCGCATGATATATTTTCCGGGA
>ML315036.1:2230-46568 GCA_005239505.1 Nicotiana paniculata
TTGTGTACATGAGTGTAGTTTGATTGCTCGAGGACGAGCAAAGGTTTAAGTGTGGGGTCTTGATGCGAGGCTAAATTTCATAGTCTAACATGTGATATACCTTACATTTGAAGTGATTTAATGATAAAAAATACACTTGTTAGGTGCTTAATGGACTTTATTTCATGTGTAGGTGAATTGGATATGGAAACGGAGCTAAAGGGATGCAACTACGTCGAAAATACGCAAAAGGAGACACCCGGGCGATAGCCGGGCGTTTGCCCCCTAAAGTCGGGAAACCCCTGGCGTTGGGGGGGAGTTTGCCCCATAAGGCCAGGCACCCCCAGGCGTTAGGGGGGCGTTAGGGCCCAAACGCCAGGCCTGCCTTGGCCTTAAGGGGCGTTTGGCCCCAAACGCCCGGTGTCCCAATTTCGGCCAGATTCGAGTTTTGACGAGTTTAAGTGTTTCCCGGTTGAAATAGAAGTCTCCTACATGGTTAGGGTTGGCCCAAAACATATAAATAGACCCCAAACAACACAACTTAAGAGGACGGAAGAAGATACGGAAGGATTCAACAAGACAACACCATAGAAGTGACAAACATCGATTTCTACGTCTAGTATTCTTTACTTTGTATTTCAATTATGCAATTCCTTTTAGTTTTGGTTCTCAATAGCATGAGTAGCTAATTTATTTAGTCTAGGGTTTTGGTAGAACCCGTTGGGGATGAATTCATTGTGATATTAATATATTTTGGTTGATTAAACTCTTTTTGTTCAACTGTGTTCAGATTGTAGTTGATTGAAAGAGCTCTCGATTAACTCTTCCTATTTATTATGTATCTACTTGAGAGAGAGTGCATATTTAGGTAGTTGTTGAACAACACCACTCCCGGAGTATAGACGAAGGTCATAACCGAGGGTTTAGAGGTTAGATTAGAGATAACGAAACCTCGGGTGCAATCTAAAGTGAATTGTATTGCGATCTAGCTAGCGTAACTTGAGAGAGTGCGTCTAGTAAATTATCATAATTACTTGAGAGAGATTTATGATAGTTAGAGCGTTCATGATTGACAGAGATAGCCAATTAAATTATAAGAAATATCCAAGGAAGAATTCACCAACGGGGGAAACCATAACCATAGACCCTTTATTATCATTGTTACATTAACTTGTTAATTCATTGCTAGTTTATTATTATTGATTGTAGGATTAGTTAAACATCAATAAATTGATATTCAAAGTCTTTAGAAACTTGATTAAACACCAGTTTAGTATTTTATAAACTCAATTGATACGTCAATTCCCTGTGGGATCGACTCTGGGCATAATACCCCAGGATTATATTTGCAACGCCCGCTTAGTCTTCTACAAGACATAGTTGAGTGTGATCACTTATGATAGCGCTTGGTATGTAGGATCCCCTCCGAAGTTTGTACAACCCCCAGTGAGCGCGGTTGATTATATTGAGAGATGAATCTTCCCTGGACATGGATCTTGTCCAAAGCATTTATATACCTGGAGATGGATCTTCTCCATGGGGCCGGATTGGCTTTTCCTCGGTACTGAGTGACTGATGGTCAATGACGTATATATTCTGGGATGGATCTTCCCTGGGCCGTATGGTCCATATACAGTACCGAGTGGTTGAGCGTGATGAGTGGAAAGTGTGAGACAGTGAGATCGAGTACTCTGAGAGTGTGAGTACATGATTCATCTATGAGATACATGGCATTGCATGCACACATGACATATAGGCAGAGAGATGCATTTTTTCCTCATGTTATATGGTTTCATGTCATTCATGACTCATTATACGTTGATATGTGGGCATAGAGAGGGATTTTATACTTGTTATCTGGAAAGAAAATGAAACTTCTTACTCATTGTTGAAAGGATTTTGGAAAAAATTTCAGTTTTCAAACTTACTCGTATTTTTGGCATTTTCGGCAAAGGATTTGGATTTTCTCACTGAGACACTTGAAAGCATGACCGTTTTCTGGAACTGTAAACGAGGTGAGAAATTTTACTTCAGAGATACCTTTTATTACTTGTATTATGCTGATGTGAACTGTTGTAGAACAATGGTAATGGACCCGACCTTGTGATAGCTCAGCACTGCTTTCAACCTAAGGTTAGGTTTGTTACTTACTAGTATATGAGTTCGGTTGTACTGATACTACGCTTCTGCACGTTGTGTGCAGATATTGGCTGTTGTTGTTGCTGTGTTCGATGGTTTCTAGATTTGAAGATGTACTCGCGTCCCTGGTGCAACAACCTTTGTTGTTCGGGGTAACGTTAGATTATAAAATTCTGTTTATGTACTTTTGAAATAGACTATGTATTTATTTCATTTCCGCTTGAAAACTCTATTCTTAGAAGTTCAAGATTTGTACTACCAGTCCTTGGGGAATGTATTTAGATAATTCCTTTTGTTTAATTGTCTTATTAATATTAGTGGAACTGGATAGTTATTAGTTGGCTTACCTAGCGGGTTCAGTTAGGTGCCATCGCGACTAGTAGATTTTTGGGTCGTGACATTGCACATAGGCTCGCTCCGAGACCAGCTGATGTTCCCTGGGCCCCAGAATAGCATTTGAGTCTCTTATGTATTCTTCATTTCTCGTCTTTTCAGTTTGTATTTAACTTTTTCTTGAGTTTGTTCGTCTTTTTCGAGTCTGTTCTGTTGTTCTATTTTGAGTCTGTAAGTTTCTTTTTAGTCATCAGTATTTCTGAGTCTTTGTAATAGAAACACCCAAAAAGATTTTTATTATTATTAATGAAATATCAAAAGACCCAAAAAAATTCTTTTCTTTCGCATTTATTCCCTGAACTATGTAATGGTCTGATGAATGCGGCGTCATGATATGTAGGCAATCCCTACCGGATTCGATCATAGCCATAGAAAAATTGAGTGAAAAAATAAACCAAAAAGAAAGAAATAAAGAAAGAAAGAAATTGAGTGAAAAAGAAGTGACAAAAAATAACAGGGAAAAACAAAGAGTGAAAACAATAAAAAGAGAAAAATCAAGATGTGAAAGATTCAAAAAAAAAAGAGAAAAAAAAAGATAATGGAAATGAAAAAAAGGTGTAGAGTGAAAAGGGACATCTAATGTCTAGGATGAAATACGCAACCGTTCAAATATATGTAAATGCATTTAATCGTTTAGGTGCATTGCATCCCAACGTGCGATTTCCTATCTGTTATTCGTCTCAAAACTAACAAGGTTGTTGGGTGTGCAAATGTCTTAGTTGTGTTCAGGTGGTTATTTTGTTGGCATTCTGGCGAGTCATCCATATAACACTATATCAAAGAGCAGGACAGTCATGGCTAGCAAAGAATTGGACACAGGAGTTGTTGACCCGTCAAGGGAAATTGTGGAATCAGAGTCATAATTGAAGGAGGAGGTCCAAAGGTTGTAACATCAAATGGCAGAGATGTATCAGGCTTGTATCAGGGGGCATCCTCCACCTTAATTTCCCACTAACTATACAGAAAACCTTGCCTCCATCCTACCATTATCACAAGCCTAGATTGTCTGTAACGTTGATCTTTCCCCTCAACATGCAACAGGCCCCTTACCACAACTACCCTGAGACCTCGTCTCAAAATTTCAATGCTCCACCAACCAAAATAACCTCATACCCTGCTCTGACATCTACTCCTATTTTTGTAGCCCCTCCACAAGCTATCCTCCACCGATCTTCTAGTGAACCTGCGTTCAAAGCTCAAGATGCCCAATACTATGCTCCAAAACCAACCTTCAAGGTCCCAGATCCTTATTGTTGCACCCCTCACTTTGAGCCTCCTGGTAAAACTGAGAAACCATCTAAGAACGTGGAGCAAGATGAGATATTAGGAAAGTGAAGAGTTTAGATCAATATTTGAGGAACATGCAAGTATAGGAAACAAAGTAAGTGTGGCTTACAAGGACTTGTGTTTGTTCCCTGACGTCCAACTGCCCGCGGGGTTCAAGATGCCCAAGTTTGACCTATACGATGGACATGGAGATCCCGTGGCTTATTTGAGAGGATTTTGCAGTAAGATGGGAGGTGCCGGTGGAAAGGACGAATTATTGATGGCGTATTTCAGTAAGAGTTTGAGTGGGCCGGCTCTGGAATGGTACACCCGCCAAGACAGTAGTAGGTGGTACACATGGGACGATTTGGCTCAGGCCTTTGCTCGGCACTTTGAGTACAGTATAGACATTGTACCGGATCGCCTATCCCTTACCAAGGTATAAAAGAAGCCTAATGAAAGCTTTAGGGAATACAGGTTTAGATGGAGAGAGCAAGCTGCACTAGTCAATCCTCCGGTGGAAGAAGACGAGATGGTCGAGTACTTTCTTCAAGCCCTAGAACCTACTTACTTTGGCTATTTGATCTCAGCTATAGGTAATACCTTCAACGATGTGGTAAATATGGGAGAAATGGTGGAAGAGGGACTCAAGTCAAGCAAGATCATGAGCTACCACACAGGCAATTCAAAGTGGCACAAGAAGCTTGTTAGGCAAAAAGAAAAAGGATGATGTCGTTATGGTTGTGTCTGGACCATGGCGTGGCTCAAGGGGTTCGCCTCACCTGTACACTCAGCCTCGACCCCTACCCCAAACCCACACCCAAGATCTATATAGTCCATCCCCAATATTATTTCCCACCACAAGACCCTCAATACTCAGTCAGACCACCCAAATATCATGTTCACCATGCACATTCATATGCTCAACCCCCTCCTTACCCGCAATGGCGTGCTCTAACTCCACAAAATCCTTATCCAGCCCCACAACTCTATCGAAACCCTACTGGTCCAAACTTTCGACTAAGGCTGGAGTACTGGAGAGAAAAGGCAGTAGTGGAAAGAAACCTTTACCCTTCTTGGGGAGTCTATGCCAGTTTGTTTCAAAGGTTGATGCAATTGGACGTGTTGAGGCCGATTGAGGCGAAGATACCAAATCCACTCCAAAGAACCTTGACTATTCTCTGAGGTGCGCATATTGTTCTGATTCCCTAGGGTACGACACAAAGAAGTGTTGGCATTTGAAGAGGTCAATCCAAGAGCTTATCGATACAAATCAAATTGTAGTCCAGAGGCTGGATGCCCCAAACATCAACCAAAATCCTTTTCCAGCCAATGCAGAAGCACATATGATTGAAATAGTTCGTAAGGATGGGGAGCCCAAGAATTCTTCTAAGTCTGTCATGATGATTCGTGCTAGTGAAAGTAATTCGGTTAAGGCTCCAGATTCTACAAAGCAATGCCCTTGACAGTTGAAGGGTGTTGATACCCAATTTGTCCTCAAACTATTTTAAATTTTGCATATATACCTTCAAAATCACTCTTTATAATAACTGATATTTTTTCGTAATTTTTCATATTTTTATTAAATTCTTTTCCAATTTATTCAGTATTTTTATATTCAATAATTATTCATGAAGTATATTATAAATATTTTCAAAATATTTTCCATCTCGATATATCATTTTTTTAATCTTATTAGTATTTAATTATTTCACAAATTAGCCAATTTGGCATTATTTGACCATAATTATAATAAATTTGCAATTATAGCCTAGTTAACATTTATGCCATTTAAATCAATAATTATTCATTTTATATATTTTATATATTAATCAATGACCTTAATTTCACCTATTTAGCCTTAATTTCATTTTATATGATTATTATCTATTGTTATTAATTATTTATCTAATTTTAATGGGTATTTAACAAATAGCCATTCTTTATTTAAATTCCAGCCTAATTAATCCTGGTCCCTAACCCAATTAAACTAGGCCAGACCCCCCAAGCCCAATAAAATATCCTACCCGGCCCAACCCCAAACCAATCTGAGTCATTGATCAAATTAGATCAACGACCCAGATTTTTGTTACCTTAATTAACCTAGACTAACCCCCCCGAAACCTCTCATTCTCATCGGTCCCTCATCTATCTAGCTCTCTCTCTCTCTCTCTCTCTAGTATCTTCTAGAGACTTCTTGTCTCTTCAGATTCCGATGGATCTCTTCATCTTCTCCGGCCATCCCTTCGCCGGAAACCTCGAAACCTTCACCACTCTGCCTCTATGGTTTCCTTATGCTGGTAATGTCATCCCTAAGGCCCTCGAGGGGAGAGGACACGTATGTTCACACCTATGGTGTTCCTGCTTACCCCATGCCTTCAAGGCTTTGATTTCGAGTGAGGTATGTGACCTTTGAGGCTGAGTCAGTGACATTTGAGGTTCTTCTCATCTTCTCTAAGGTTTTCTTTGAAACCCTAAGGTTTGAAACTTCTGATTCCTTCAGATCTACAATAGATCTATGCATATGACGAGTTATTATGATGTTTCCTTTAAAGATCTTCTATTTTTTCTAAACGGTTCTTCACTTTTAACTAGGGTTCTGAAACCCATTTTCAAAATGGTTTTCTTTGTCGATTTTTTAACACTATCTCATGATTTTCCCTCACATTTTTCATCATTAAAACCTTTTCCTTGTGGTGTGATCAGTACATGTGTTCGATTGTCACGAATGGCTTGAATTTCTGGTGATATTAATCTATTTCTCCTATTAGGGTTTATGACTCTTCGTCTCTTTTGTGTATATCATGTCTACTTTGTTGATTCATACTAGTATCTGTCTAAAACCCTAATTTTTTAGACATAAAACCCTAAAAGCTACTCGTTTGCCTGCGTTTTCGCATACGTGCTTATGTTTCATTGATCTTTACCCTATGTTGTTTGTCTTTGGTTCTTCTTGCCTCCCTGACTCACATGATTCCTAATTTCATATACTAGGGTTTCTGTGTTCTTTCTTAACAACCGTGTTGTTTCATGTTGATTCTCTTCAATTAATATTATGCTTGCTCGAGTCCTTGATTCTGTGTTATTTGTCACTCAATTGTTGCCTGACATATTGCTTTGCTTATAATGTGGTCATTCCTACTATACATAAGAGTCTCTATTCACTAAATGTTTGAATTTCTGATTCACTATGATTCGAAAAGACCTACTGATGTCTCATGAGATATTTTTCTGATTTCCAACCCCTAACTTGTGTTTTCTTACCTTGATTTGTTACCGTGATTGATATTACTTCCTTAATTGCTTGCTTGATTTGGTCTGAAATTATTTTCTTACATGTCCTATGCTTGGTAACTTTCCTTAATTATGCCTACCTACTAGTCGTTTGAGTTCAACCTTCAATAAAGGGATACTTAATTGCTTGTCATGAACACTGTTTTACCTACTTTCCTTATTTGTTACTTACCGTTTGAATAAATCCTTAATTCAAGGGAGTACTTGGGCAGGTTATGCCCTGATTGATTCCCAGTCCCTCAATTATGGCTAATTTGATTCCTACCCTTATTTTAACCAAGTTTCAAACTATATATATACTCTATTAGTTCCATGGCACACATACAAAGAGACAATTAATCTGTTCAATTCTCTCTCACACAATAAAAAACTCGTTGTTCTCTCTCTTTCCTATGCTAGTTACTGATATTCTAAGTTAGCCGGCTGCAAGCCAAGGCTAACTATTGTGCATCTCCTAATTCCTATTTGTGTTACTGCTTTCTTCACTTCACTGGTATGTTCTAATTCAGATTCCAGTTCTCAAACCAACATGTTTCTATTACTGTTGTAATTCAGTATGTTTCTAATTTGCTTTTACTTATTATTTTGTTGTTCAACATGTAACTAGGATCCTGAACTCCATTCACATGTTAAGTTAGGCTTTACTTGTCAATGACCAGCATGTTTCTGTATACTTAACACTTGTTTCTTATGTGAATCCCCATGCCTATGATTGGTACATTAGTGATCATAGTCTTAGTTGTTTGGTGTTGATATGTTAATCTAATCCAGTACTTTACTGTACCCCTGATCCACTAAACCCTTAGGAGCTTCTGATTGCATGCCTATATGTGTTTCTGCCTGCTACATGGTTGCCCTCACATGCTCTGTATTTGTCCATCAAATCCCATTACCCCTGCTTGTGATTGTTGGACTATTCCTGGTCCTTTGTGTGATGTTGAACTTCTATTCCAATCAAATTTCCTCTTCAAAACTGTTTTCTTACGTACCCTTTTTTTCAGAACAGTTTTCTTACTGAACCTTTTTAAAAAAAAAACTATGTCAATCACTTTCACATATACTCTTAGAAGTCTAGCTTCTGCCCCCTCTGTGTGAGCATTGCCTTGGGACGCTTGAGCTCCCTCTGAACTTTGACACACAAAGGCTGGCCATTCCACACTGCACTTACTCTATCGTGGCTATGAAATCATGGTGTGAGCACTTCCCGGGATTCCTTGAGGTCCTTAGGGAACTCTGACACACCCGAATTATGAAAAGGCTGTGAAACGTTACCTGGCATTGAGGACCTGGAGACTTGAGTCTATTCTGTAAGCTCCTTATAGTTAACTTCTTATTTTTCTTCTATTTCAGTTGTGTAATTCATATTCAATGGTCTGTAATAATTAATTGTAAACAACTCTGGGTCGGATAGTGAAAATGGGTGGGTGATATGCATGTTGTAGTATAATTAAGGGTAGAGACCATGTTTTTAGGTTTATTTTCTCCATGTGCAATAACAGCCATGTTTAGGTACAACATGCCATGCATTAGATATCATGCTACTTAAGATCTATGTGTATTCAACATCTTATCTACGCTTCGAAATCCTGCCTATAGGATAAACAATAAAATAAGTTGCTATTACATGATTCTGCCCATGTTCTTAAACTTCACTAGAAGTATTGTCCTAGGATAAATAAACTGCAATCATGTCTCATCATGCTATACACGTAGAGATCCTGTTCTAGGTAAACAACGATTAAAATCTGTCACCTAAGCTATTCCTGAAACTGTGCATAATGCTATGATTCTATGTGCATTTAGAAATCCTGTTTAAGTTATTATGCATCATGCTGCATTAGATATCATGCTATAGGATCGTATCTATTTATTTGCACTTAGTCTAAATACAGATATCTAAAACAGTCCCCTGTTCTAAGCAACTGCTAATCAGTCCTTGCACATCTTCAACACCTAGAATTGCATGTTATTAGCTATAAACAACCTGGAGTCGTTAACAAGCCTGAATAAATGTTGCATGTTATCCTACACCTAGGCGAGCCTTAGGTAATTAACTTTAAAAAATAAAATCAGAACTGTCTTTGTGATCATGTTTAACTGTCAGCATGCTTAAAACCAGTAGGCAAGCCTGATTAAGACTTCTTCTCTGAGTTATGCAATAAATCTGTCTTTGTGTTATCACCTAGATACCATGATTTACGATTGTGAATTAATAGGGACCTTAGTTGTGTATGAGACATGTTGTTTATGTGTACTGTGTGTGGAGGAATACTTGAGCCTTTATCTGCTTTCTATTCTTTCCTTCATCTGCAGTCCTACTTGTTTTGTTATCTGTCGCCCTAGAATTTTTACCTTTAAAACCTGAGGGTCTGCCTACCACCTCCCTTTAGGATAGGAGTCCTAATTTCCTCTAGGATTGATAGGAAGGGACGGGTAACAACATGCAATAGAGGTCGAGGCCAACACTCATTTTTAATAACCTTACGGGGTGGGAAGGGTAGAATATGGATATGATGACCGGTGCGCTAATACCACGTGTAGCCCATCTTCAAGGAGTGATTATCGGGTATTGCATTGGTCTGATCCATATTATTATAAACCTAGGACACCTTTTATATGCTTAGCTCGTAATCCTTTTCAAAGTCTAACCTTTTTGTTATTTTCAAACATCTGCGTGCTTAAGACCTAAATCCCCTCTTATTTGAGCCTTTACTTGTTATTTGCTAATTGTACAAATTCACGAAACCATTTGGCCGGGAACCACACTTGTGGATCTTGAGGGGTGCCTAACACCTTACCCTTAGGATAATTTTAAGCCCTTACCCAATCTCTGGTTAGTAACGTAGCTGTAATTGAACTCTTTAGGCGCCCTAACGCACTGTTAAAATCGTTAGGTGGCGACTCTTCAAAATATGCAAACCCCTTTCCCAAAAGGAACGAGTTGTTCCAACCAATTTCATAAACCCGATTCCGCAAGGAAAAAGGAGGCGCGACAGCATGTTGACTCTGCTGGGGATATCCATGATTTTACCATTTCAAATTGTTTCGTGATTTTGTGCCTTTAATTTTAAATACCTGCACCTTTTCCTATTCCCTTTACATGAATTAATTGTTTACTTCAGGTATTTATTTTTTTTCAAAGACGAAACTTATATGTCTCTTTGTTTCCTTTTTAAATCATTACTACCGTTTTTACCGCTTTCTTTAACGTGCAAATACGTGACAACTTGTTTTAATACTTGTTATTGCATAATCATGTTCAGCATTCATACTCCATTCGTGCCAAACAAAATACTATAGCAACACTTTATGAGTGGTTGCGCTCTTCTATATTATTACCCACTAAATTCGGAAACGCTTATTTGTGGTAAAACTAGTCGATCAACAGTGCAGTCGACGGTTCCGTGCCTTTCCCCCTTGAGTTGTCCGCTCAAGAGTACCGGTCTAAAACCCCATAGTTACTCTGTTGCACTGTTGCATGCATCATGGTCAAACCTAGTCGAGCTAAAGTGTCGTCCACACGATAGATTTTAAGATAGCCTTATCCAAAAGTCCACCTGGTTTCCCTAAACCCAAACGGACGCCCTCACGTTCTGTGCATTTATTTGGAGAACTAAATACTTCCTGCTAATTATTGAAGTTAAATAGTCGAGTCTGGTGGGGGTAAGGGCCTAACTTTATTTGCTTTGCAGAAAAAATGAGGCACGAAGTCCCGAGATTTGGCATGCTCTCCAATATCCACCCAAAACTGTTGAGTTGGTGGGAGGATCTGCACTCTAGCGACAAAGCTATTGTCAGGAATCACTTGGGTAACCTACCATCTCTCCTGGAAATCCAGCCTAACAAAATGATAATAGAGGATGCTACCTGTTCTAGGATCGTGAAAGGTCCGTGTTCCGCTTTGGGAACATCGAAATGACGCCTTTGATAGAGGAGATAGGAGGGTTGGCTAACCTAGTATGGGAGACTCCATGGTTGTTGATGCTTGAGAACCGCACATGCAAAAGTTTCCTCAAAATAGTGGGCTTGAAAAGGGCGCAGAATTGGTATGTTTGGAGGATTCGTACATTCCTTTTGACTACTTGTATGAAAGGTATGGCTACAACAAATCATACCTTACCTACCATGAAGAGTTTGCTATCACCTCTCTAGGACACGTCAACTTGCCGAGTGTTCGTGTTTATGGTTTTCTTTTTGGGTTTGATCGTGTTCCCGATGAAGAAGGAAAGGATCCATACCAGGATAGACATGGTAACTAAGACCATAATGGAAGGGGTAAATGGGCAAGACTTCAGAATTGTGCCCATGATCATTGCAGACATATATCGGGCCTTAGAAAGGTGTCAACAAGGAGCAAAGCATTTCGAAGGTTGGAATTTATTACTTCAACTCTGGCTCATGGAACATCTCCGAAGAGGCGAATATCGACAGCACATTCACCGCAGAATGTGGATGACCACATTGCTTTCCATCACCCAAAGCGAATGAATTATATCCCCGACATGTTCGCTCAGCCTGAAAATACCGAGGGATGGGTTGAGCTTTTTGATAACTTGACTGAAGAGCAGGTTCAATGGATGTTTGAATGGTTTCCAACAGATGAGTTCATCATTCGATCCCGAGATGCATCATTTCTGATACTGATTGGTCTAAGGGGGACATACCCTTACGTCCCTCTTCGAGTTATGAGGCAAGCAGGAAGGAAGCAAGCCATCCCTAGGGTCGAGAAGATGAGCCATATTCGAGCTGACTTTCAAAATAATGACAGTCCTCACAAGTGCCGAGCTCAGCACCTGTGGCACTGCAAGGTTATACTTGATAAAGACACCATCGAGCCAGACAGGTATCATGCCAGTTGTACCCCTTTCTATCTTGGTTGGTTAGAAGAGGATCTGGGTGGTCAGAGCAAGCCGGGGTACGTCCGAGGTCACAGGGTTATATATGAAAGGGCCGAGGCACAAGTCAAAACAACCAACTGCGCAAAAGGATCCGGGAATATGAGGATGACCACAACAAGATACATGAGTCCAACAAGAAACTGATCGAGGAATGGAAGGACATGGCTATCAACGCCAACAAGAGGCTGGGCTACTTGGAACGAGGTATAGTCGAGCTGGAAGAAAATTTCATCAAAAGAGTTGAAGATTGTCAAAAAGCTGAGGGAGCTGCAGGGGGATACCTAGCCAGAACCTACCTGTTGCTGGGACTTCGCGAGTTGGGAAAACTATACAAGGAAAGCAAGAATGCCGAGTCTGGGGAAGGTTCTTCTGGGACCAAGTAGATAGGAGTGTCTTTATTTTTCTATCAATGTAATAAGGCCAATGGCCATTAGTGACTTTTATTTTTCGTCTATCGTATTGGGATTTGTCTATTTTTCTTATCAATAAAATGAGGCATTTAGCATTTTAAGTTATCCAAATTAATTTGTCGCTAGGCCTACCTCGGGCACAAAGAGGTTCCCAACTTAGGACGTGCTTTACATCTTTGCATCATGTGTTTAAATACCGAAATATTGTTTTCATAATCCTCACTGACTTGGTTACCTTTTGTTTTTATTTTCTTACTCCCCTCCCCTAAGGTTAGTTCGTGCATTCTGGCATCATCAGCCTATCGCACCAGATCCAAGGGCACTCCACCTAGTCCTCCTCCTAATCCTTCTAAGGGTAAAGACAAAGGCAAAAGTAAGATGGAAGAGTAAAGCTGCACCAGAAAGGAGAATATGATTGAACGGGTAGAGGCCACTAATGTCCGAAGTATTCAGGTCCTGCATGAGAACATGTCACCACTTGAACAGAAATTGCTGAAGTTTCAGGAAGAACTCGATCAAGTCCGCAATCTGGCCAACTTGTCATTTTCCCTCAACGTCCCCTATGTCAACCTTCCAAATGCTCAAAACCCCGCACCTCCATAAAATATCCCAAGACAACAAAATCATCCTGCACCTCACCATCACGCCACTTCCCCAAAGAACCAAACTCTCCCAACGCAGTGCAATGCTTGCCACACCTCAAATAACACTCCAATACTCATCCCAGAACCTCAAAACCCCACAAAGGACCATTTCCACACCTATAACAATCCCATCTATGTGGAAACCGTGACCTACTCCACTTTGCCTATCCCACAGGCATCCGAGTCTGACGAAAAGGACTTACTTATCAGGAACCTGGCCGAGGAGCTTAGGAAACTGACTTGCCGAGTACAGGATGTTGAAGGAACCAAGGGAATTGAAGGGTTGAATTGTGAAGACCTTTGTATCCAACCTGATGTCGAACTACCCGAGGGGTACAAACCTCCAAAATTCGAAATGTTTGACGGTACTGGTGATCTGAGAGTCCATCTGAGGACCTATTGCGACAAATTGGTTGGCGTGGGAAAGGATGAAAGAATCCGCATGAAGTTGTTCATCAGGAGTTTGAAGGGAGACGCACTGCCTTGGTACATCAGCCAAGACCCCAAGAAATGGTCAAACTGGGTAAGCATGGAGTCTGATTTTATGGACAGACTTAGATTCAACACAGAGAATGCACCAGATGTGTTCTACATTCAAAATTTGAAGAAGAAACCCACAGAAACCTTTCGCAAGTATGCTACTCGCTGGAGGTCCGAAGCCGCTAAAGTCAGACCTGCTCTAGAAGAAGAGCAGATGAACAAGTNTAGGCACCCTCACCAAATTACCAAGCTCCACCACCTTCCTACCAAGCTCCACCCCCACATATCAACCTGCTTCGCCCAGATATTCATAACTTGCTCCTGTCTACTACACTTATAATCCCCATCCATCCCATTACCAATCATCCCCTGCACGCCAAAACATCCCTAGACCTCATCCCAATTTTGATCGTTGCCTTCCAAAGCAATACACCACCATAGCCGAGCCCATTGACCAGCTGTATGAGAAGCTCAAAGCTGCTGGTTATGTCATACCTATCCCTGCTACCACCCCTGAGAACCCTTCTCAGTGGGTTAACCCAAACAAATCATGTGCACACCATTCCGGCATGAAGGGACACACTATCGAAGAATGCCACTCTCTGAAGGACAAAATACAGGCTCTCATTGACAACAAGATTATTGTGGCAAAAGACCCCCACTCCAAACGTCCGCGACAATCCTTTTCTAGACCATAAGGGTAGAGGTATCCATATGGTTGAAATATAAGATGATTGGGATCCCGAGGGATGAATTGGGTTGATAGCAGAAGACGATGACCCAAAGAAACCTACAGTCACTCTCAAACCGATCATAGTCCAGATTCAACCATCTGAGGACGCTGAGGTGAATATGTCTATACCCTTTGAGTTTGAAGTAGCGCTACCTGCAAAGTCACCAGTGCCAATTGAAGTTGAGTTGGTATCTCCATCAAATGCACCGACACCATTCGAGGTCGCAGTCTTGCCACCCCGAACACACATTCCGTTTGAAGTAAGGATGGCCGCACCAATTCCGGTGGCAATGTCAACAACGCCACCATTCTATTCAAATGTTATCCCTTGGGACTACACATCCGAGGCAAGAAAGAAAGGCAAGGTCAGGTCTGAGGAAGCAGTCACAACACAGGGTATGACGAGAACTGGTAGGGTCTACACCCCTGAGCATCTGGCCGAGTCAAGCAAGGAGACTGCCAACCGGCCTCCCCATATCGAAGCAGGTCCCGATGACCTTTGGATAAAGGTACAGGCTAAGGAGTATTCAGTCATTGACCAGCTGAACAAGACACCGGCACAGATATCCATCATCTCTCTACTGCAGAATTCCGAAACACACATAAATTCTTTGTTAAAAGTGTTGAGTGAAGCATATGTGCCAAACAAGATCACTAGCGGGGAAATGGACAATATGGTAGGCCAAGTACTGGAGAGTCATAAAATCACTTTTCATGAGGACGAGCTACCACCTGAAGGATTGGGGCACAATAAAAAGCTGCTTATCACCGTGCAATGCGAAGATCATTTCATCACAAGAATCTTAATCGATGGAGGTTCCAGTCTTAACATTTGTCCGTTGATAATACTCAAGAAATTGGGTAAAGGGCTACATGAGATAAGGGATGGAGCGATCAATGTGAAAGCCTTCGATGGTTCTCAGAGGTCCACCATGGGGGAGATCAATCTATGTCTGCAGATGGGACCGACTTGGTTCGAAGTGGATTTTCAGGTGATAAATATGCCAACATCCTACAACCTGTTGTTGGGACGACCCTGGATTCATGTTGCTGGGTCCGTAACGTCAATGCTACATAAGGCGGTAAAATTCGAGTGGCAAGAGGTGATTATTCATGGTGACGGTAGCAACCCCATTTATAGTCGTCAAACTATTCCGGTGATTGACGGAAAAAGGAAGATAGGCGAAGGAACTTACCACCACATTGAGCGGGTCAATACAATCGACAAGGAAAAGTGGTGGGATAGTAAGATTGAGAGAATCCTGAACTGGAGAGGATATGAGCCAGGCAAAGGGCTCGACAAGAACCTCCAAGGGATCACAAAGCCCATAAAACTCAAGAAACATGGTACCACTTTTGATCTTGGGTATGAGTACACTTGGCAGGAATTCAACAACTGGTCGCCACCTTGGCGCGGTCCCTATTACCCTTTGGAGAAACCGATACCTCATCTTGAGCAGACTTTCAAGCAGGCCGACATTATTTACTGATCAGACGAGGAAGAAGCACTTGCAGCAATGAGGAGTTTGTTCCTAGAGGACGAAGATATGGATTGTTGTGTTGTTCTCGAGGAGGAGGGGGAGGAAGGCCCTTCTATACAGACTGTAAGCAAGGGGACATATCTCAAGAACTTGTCTATCAAGACAACCAAAGCCCGACGAGCCTCGGGGTAGCAAGGCTAAAACAAGCATTATTTACTGTTTTATTTACTATATGATTTTCCTTTTCCTGCATTTTTCAATTTCTGCAATGAGATCTTCAATGTTCAAAACAGTTATTCAATTCATCAAAGCATCTTCTAAATTTCTCTTACGAATCCGATATTTATTGCTATTGTCTTCTCTCATTACTTTATTTATACAACATTACTATTACTTGTCTTGATGAATCGATGACTGTGACATGCAATGAGACAACGCAGGAAACGGACATTAATTCAGATGAAGGCGGCATACCTGGCGAGATTGTCAAAGAAGTTAAGAACCTTGAGAACAGACCTAAGTCCAACCTGGACGAGACTGAAAGCATCAACCTGGGAGATTCAGAAAACATCAAGAAGATACTAAGAAAGATGATAGAAAGGCACAATTAGTGGAACGAGAAGTTATCATTTGCCTTATTGGGATATCGCACCATAGTTCGCACCTCAACATGGGCAACTCCCTATATGCTAGTTTATGGTACTGAGGCTATTATTCCTGCCGAAGTTGAGATTCCATCTCTAAGAATTATAAAAGAAGCTGAGCTCAACGACGCAGAATGGGTAAAGAGCCATTATGAGCAACTAGCTCTCATAGACGGAAAGAGAATGAATGCAGTCTGTCATGGTCAACTCTATCATAACAGAATGTTCAGAGCCTTCAACAAGAAAGTCAAGCCGAGACAGTTCACACCAGGGCAGCTGGTGCTGAAGAAGATCTTTCCACATCAAGACGAAGCCAAAGGGAAGTTCTCTCCCAACTGGCAGGGTCTGTATATGGTTCACTGGTTACTGACAAGAGAAGCACTTATACTCGCAGAAATGGACGGAGAAGTCTGGCCAAAGACAATCAATTTAGATGCAGTTAAACGCTACTATGTGTAATCTTATGCTTTCTCGATAATGATGTAAATTGAACTATGCCTTACCTGATTCCCGTTTAAGAGGGGATACGTAGGCATCCCTATTGGTTCGGTCAAAATTCAATAAAAATCTTTTTTCTTTCTTCCGCAATTGGAAAATGGAGCAGAATTTTGAGGACCCTCAAAATTCTAAAGCGAGTAGCAGTCCACAAGCATTCACCCAGCCAACTAGGGCAGAATCTTAAGGAGGACCCTCAAAATTCTGAAGCAAGTTCAGCCAATCGCCGCGCGAGCAGCAGTCAGAGGTGTCCACCTAGAAAACTGGGGCAGAATTTTGAGGAGGACCCTCAAAATTCCGAAGCAGGAGAGGTTGCAATGTCTCAAGCCATATCATGTCGTCGGTTCATCTAAAACTATTTTAGATTATATATTATATCTTACAAAATCATGCATATTTTTTTTCTGAAGCAATTTGTTTAGCGAACGCTACCCCAATGATACAGACAATATCATCATGATCAAGCAAACGAGCCAAGCAGAGCCAGCAGGAATGCGAACTAACCTTTCCCCTTTACAAAACTCACGATCTTTATTTGGATGCAGGCACAAAATTGCAAAATCCCCAAAACATATTATCCGCTCAAAGGACAGACATCGTTCCTCAAACTCGTCATGTAAACATTTATTATCAGCACAAACGATGTTTCATTATCACAATGCTCTACCGCAATTTAACACCAGCTAAGAATTTCTGTTATCCTTCCTTTAATCTTGCATAAAGTTACCTTTCTGCCTTCCGAGTTTAAATGCTACCTCCATCTGCATTCGCATATTGCATAAGGCTACCTTTCTGTCTTCCGAGGTTAAACGCTACCTCCATCTGCATTCGCATCTTGCATAAGGCTACCTTTCTGCCTTACGGGGTTAAACGCTACCTTCATTTGCATTCGCATATTGCATAAGGCTACCTTTCTGCCTTTCGAGGTTAAATGCTACCTCCATTTACTTCTCAAAAGAAACCAATGCCTCTAGCATTATTTATTGCGCCTTCCTTTTGGGCTAAGATCTGCCCCTTTAATTCGCAAGACTAAGCTTTGTCTTGTCAGCATCATACTATTACATCTTCATTGGCTGAAATATCGCCAACTTATCCAAAGGCGTCATCGTTCGGAGGCACCATCTTCATGGCCCGAGAACACCATGTCATGGCTGAAGTTCTCTTTTTTCAGTTTGCATATCAATATTCAAAGGCATCATGGTTCAGAGGCATTATCTTCATGGCCCGAGAATATCATTTCATGGCCTGCAAATCCTGCATCAAGCAATTCATGGCCCAGGACATCATGGTCTAAAGACGTCATCCTTAACCGTCCAAAGACAACATTCATAGTCCAACGAGAATTTGCATCATGTTTAAATTACGCACCATATGCTTGTATTACTCATTTGCAGGTAACCTGGCAAGCAACACCTGTCTCGGCAGAAGTGATCCCGCTCCAGTTCTCTTAATTACCCCGTAAGTCGTTCATTCAATCAGTCCTATATGTTGCGTCCGTTCTTGTAAAAACTCCATCGGTATGCTTCGCCGATGGCTCCAGAACTACATACGACCTGATTCCTATAAAACCAGGGATATGTAGGCAGCTCAGAAACTAGGGTGCGACCTAAACCTCTTCAAACCTCTTCGCTCGGTCAAAATTGGCCATCACGTATTTACCCGACAACTCTTCCATCCTTCCCGAGTAAAGAGGGGCAGCTGTTGATACCCAATTTTTACTCAAACTATTTTAAAATTTGCATATATACCTTCAAAATCACTCTTTATAATAACTGATATTTTTTCGTAATTTGTCATATTTTTATTAAATTCTTTTCCAATTTATTCAGTATTTTTATATTCAATAATTATTCATGAATTATATTTATAAATAATTTTCAAAATATTTCCCAGCTCGATAGATCATTTTTTTAATCTTATTAGTATTTCATTATTTCACAAATTATCCAATTTGGCATTATTTGACCATAATTACAACAAAATTTGCAATTATAGCCTAGTTATACATTTTATGCCATTTAAATCAATAATTATTCATTTCATATATTTTATATATTAATCAATGACCTTAATTTCACCTATTTAGATTTAATTTCATTTTATATGATTATTAGCTATTGTTATTAATTATTTATCTAATTTTAATGGATATTTAACAAATAGCCATTCTTTATTTAAATTCCATCCTAATTAATCCTGGTCCCTAACCCAACTAAACTAGCCCAGACCCCCCAAGCCCAATTCAATATCCTACCCGGCCCAACCCCAAACCAATTTGAGCCGTTGATCAAATTAGATCAACATCCCAAATTTTTGTTACCTTAATTAACCTAGACTAACCACCCGACCCCTCTCATTCTCACCGGTCCCTCATCTCTCTCTCTCTCTCTCTCTCTCTCTCTCTCTTTCTCTCTCTCTCTCTCTCTCTCTCTCTAATCTATTCTAGAGACTTCTTGTCTCTTCAGATTCCGATGGATCTCTTCATCTTCTCCGGCCATCCCTTCGCCGGAAACGTCGAAACCTTCACCACTCTCCTCCTCATATGGGTTCCTTATGCCGGTAATGTAATCCCTAAGGCCCTCGAGGGGCGAGGGCCCGTCTGTTCACACCCATGGTGTTCCTTCTTACCCCATGCCTTCAAGGCTTTGATTTCGAGTGAGGTCTGTGACCTTTGAGGCTGAGCCAATGACATTTGAGGTTTTTCTCATCTTTTCGGAGGTTTTCTTTGAAACTCTAAGGTTTGAAACTTCCGATTCCTTCAGATCTACAATAGATCTATGCATATTACGAGTTATTATGATGTTTTCTTTAAAGATCTTCTATTTTTTCTAAACGGTTCTTCACTTTTAACTAGGGTTCCGAAACCCTTTTTCAAAATGGTTTTCTTTGTCGATTTTTAACAGTATCTCATGATTTTCCCTCACATTTTTTATTATTAAAACCTTTTCCTTGTGGTGTGGTCAGTACATGTGTTCGATTGTCACGAATGGCTTGAATTTCTGGTGATATTACTCTGTTTTCCTATTAAGGTTTATGACTCTTCGTCTCTTTTGTGTGTATCATGTCTACTCTGTTGATTCGTACTAGTATCTGTCTAAAACCCTAATTTTTTAGACATAAAACCCTAAAAGCTACTCGTTTGCCTGCGTGTTCGCATATGTGCTTATGTTTCATTGATCTTTACCCTATGTTGTTTGTCTTTGGTTCTTCTTGCCTCCCTGACTCATATGATTCCTAATTTCATATACTAGGGTTTATGTGTTCTTGCTTAACAACCGTGTTGTTTCATGTTAATTCTCTTCAATTAATATTATGCTTGCTCGAGTCCTTGATTCTGTGTTATTTGTCACTCAGTTGTTGCCTGACTTATAGCTTTGCTTATAATGTGGTCATTCCTACTATACATAAGAGTCTCTATTTACTAGTTGTTTGAATTTTTGATTCACTATGATTCGAAAAGACCTACTGATCTCTCATGAGATATTCTTCTGATTTCCAACCCCTAAATTGTTTTTTCTTACCTTGATTTGTTAATGTGATTGATATTGCTTCCTTAATTGCTTGCTTGATTTGGTCTGAAATTATTTTCTTACATGTCCTATGCATGGTAACTTTCCTTAATTATGCTTACCTACTAGCCGTTTGAGTTCAACCTTCAATTAAGGGATACTTAATTGCTTGTCATGAACATTGTTTTACCTCCGTCCCTTATTTGTTACTTACTGTTTGAATAACTCCTTAATTCAAGGGAGTACTTGGGCTGGTTATTCCCTGATTGATTCTCAGTCCCTTAATTATGGCTAATTTGATCCCTACCCTTATTTTCACCTAGTTTCAAACTATATATATACTCTATTTGTTCCATGGCACACAAACACATGGACAACTAATCTGTTCAATTTTCTCTCTCACAATTAAAAAACTCTCTGCTCTCTCTCTTTCCTGTGCTAGTTACTGCTATTCTAAGTTAGCCGGCTGTAAGCCAAGGCTAACTATTGTGCATCTCCTACTTCCTATTTATGTTATTGCATTCTTCACTTCACTAGTATGTTCTAATTCAGATTTCAATTCTCAAACCAACATGTTTCTATTACTGTTGTAATTCAGTGTGTTCCTAATTTGCTTTTACTTATTATTTTATTGCTCAACATGTAACTCGGGTCCTGACCTCTATT
Organism: Nicotiana paniculata; assembly: GCA_005239505.1. Lineage (NCBI taxonomy): Eukaryota > Viridiplantae > Streptophyta > Magnoliopsida > Solanales > Solanaceae > Nicotiana > Nicotiana paniculata. The sequence goes on from ML315036.1 coordinate 23,262, forward strand.
CACATGTTAAGTTAGGCTTTACTTGTCAATGACCAGCATGTTTCTGTATACTTAACACTTGTTTCTTATGTGAATCCCCATGCCTATGATTGGTACATTAGTGATCATAGTATTAGTTGTTTGGTGTTGATATGTTAATCTAATCCAGTACTTTACTGTACCCATGATCCTCTGAACCCTTAGGAGCTTCTGATTGCATGCCTATATGTGTTTATACCTGCTATATGTTTGCCCTCACATGCTCTGTATTTGTCCCTCAAATCCCATTACCCCTGCTTGTGATTGTTGGACTATTCCTGGTCCTTTGTGTGATTTTGAACTTCTATTCCAATCAAATTTCCTCTTCAAAACTGTTTTCTTACTTACCCTTTTTTTTCAAAACTATTTTCTTGCTGAACCTTTTTTGAAAAAAAACTATGTCAAGCACTTTTACATATACTCTTAGAAGTCTAGGTTCTTCCCCTCTGTGTGAGCATTTCCTTGGGACCCTTGAGCTCCCTCTGAACTTTGACACACAAAGGATGGCCATTCCACATTGCACTTACTCTATCTTGGCTATGAAATCCTGGTGTGAGCACTGCCCAAGATCCCTTGAGGTCCTTAGGGAACTCTGACACACCCGGATTGTGAAAAGACTGTGAAACATTACCTGGCATTGAGGACCTGGAGACTTGAGTCTATTATGTAGGCTCCCTATAGTTAACTTCTTATTTTTCTTCTATTTCAGTTGTGTAATTCATATTCAATGGTCTGTAATAATTAATTGTAAACAACTCTGGGGTCGGATAGTGAAAATGGATGGGTGATATGCATGTTGTAGTATAATTAAGGGTAGAGACCATGTTTCTAGGTTTATTTTCTCTATGCGCAATAGCAGCCATGTTTAGGTACAACATGCCATGCATTAGATATCATGCTACTTAAGATTTATGTGTATTCAACATCTCATCTACGCTTAGAAATCCTGCCTATAGGATAAATAATAAAATAAGTGGTTATTACGTGATTCTGCCCATGTTCTTAAACTTCACTAGAAGTATTGTCCTAGGATAAATAAACCGCAATCATGTCTCATCATGCTATACACGTAGAGATCCTGTTCTAGGTAAACAATGATTAAAATCTGTCACCTATGCTATTCCTGAAACTGTGCATAATGTTGTGATTCTATGTGCATTTGGAAATCATGTTTAAGTGATTATGCATCATGCTGCATTAGATATCATGCTATAGGATCGTATTTATTTAACTGCACTTAGTCTAAATACAGATATCTAAAACAGTCCCCTGTTCTAAGCAACTGGTAATCAGTCCTTGCACATCTTCAACACCTAGAAATGCATGTTATTAGCTATAAACAACCTGGAGTTGTTAACAAGTCTGAATAACTGTTGCATGTTATCCTACACCTAGGCGAGCCTTAGGTAATTAACTTTAAAAAATAAAATCAGAACTGTCTTTGTGATCATGTTTAACTGTCAGCATGCTTAAAACCAGTAGGCAAGCCTGATTAAGACTTCTTCTCTGAGTTATGCAATAAATCTGTCTTTGTGTTATCACCTAGATTCCATGCTTTACGATTCTGAATTAATAGGGACCTTAGTTGTGTATGAGACATGTTGTTTATGTGTACTGTGTGTGGAGGAATACTTGAGCCTTTATCTGCTTTCTATGTTTTCCTTTATCTGCAGTCCTACTTGTTTTATTATCTTTCGCCCTAGAATTTTTACCTTTAAAACCTGGGGGTCTGACTAGCACCTCCCTTTTGAATAGGAGTCCTAATTTCCTCCGGTAACGATAGGAAGGGATGGGTAACAACATGCAATAGAGGTCGAGGACAACACTCATTTTTAATAACCTTACGGGGTGGGAAGGGTAGAATATGGATATGATGATCGATGCGCTAATACCACGTGTAGCCCCTCTTCGAGGAGTGATTACTAGGTATTGCATTGATGTGATCCATATTATTATAAACCTAGGACACCTTTTATATGCTTAGCTAGTAATCCTATTCAAAGTCTAACCTTTTTGCTATTTTCAAACATCCGCGTGGTTAAGACTTAAATCCCATCTTATTTGAGCCTTTACTTGTTATTTGCTAATTGTACAAATTCACGAAACCATTTGGCCGGGAACCACACTTGTGGATCCTGAGGGGTTCCTAACACCTTCCCCTTAGGATAATTTCAATCCCTTACCCAATCTATGGTTAGTAACGTAGTTGTAATTGAACCCCTTAGATGCCCTAACGCACCATTAAAATCGTTAGGTGGCGACTCTTCAAAATATGCAAACCCCTTTCCCAAAAGGAACGAGTTGTCCCAACCAATGTCATAAACCCGATTCCGCGAGGACAAAGGGGGCGCGACAAAGGGGTGACGGAGAAGCTAAGCATGCTCAACATGAAGCCACCTGTGTTGTTTGTGAAAGGGCCTCCGAAGGATGTTGGAGCAAGTTAGGAAAAGCCGAAAGAGATCGTGCCATGGATCCCGAACAAGACTGTCGTAGTCATGGAAGGGGCTTGTATTACCCCTGTTGTTATTAAGCCAGTGAACCACTTGCCAATGGTTGATACAAAAGTTTTCCCATGGAATTACAAACAGGTGATAGTGACAGATAAAGGGAAATAAGTAGAGGAAGAAATCAATGAAATCGGAGGACTAACTCGTTTTGGGAAATGTTTTACCCCAGAAGAATTGAGGCTGAAGAGTTCAGTCAAGGAATAGCCAAATCTTAATAAAAAAGCACCGAAGAAGAGGTTGAATAGTTCTTGGAAAAGATGAAAGTGCAAGACTATTCCATTGTGGAGCAGTTAAGGAAAACACCGACTCAAATCTCTTTTTTATCTTTGCTGTTAATTCAGATGAACACCGCAGAGCCTTGATGAAGATTTTGAATGAGACACATGTTCCTGATAAGATCACGGTGAATCACTTGGAAAAGAATGCTAACAAGATCTTCAAAGCAAACGTGATCACTTTCTCAAATGATGAACTTACTATGGAGGGTACAAAACACAACTGAGCTCTTTATCTCACGGTGAAGTGCGAGGATTCTGTTGTCTTAAAGGTGCTGGTTGATAACGCCTCTAGTGAAAATATTTGCCCCCTGTCTACTTTGCAAAATTTGAAGATCGGCACTGAAAGAATCCACATCAACAGTGTATGTGTTTGAGGCTTTGATGGAGGAGGGAAAGATTTTTTCGGTGATATAATGCTCGACTTGTCGACAAGGCCAGTTGAGTTCACTATGGAGTTCCAAGTGCTAGATGTGGATGTCTCCTTTAACTTGTTGTTAGGCAGGCCCTGGATACATGCTACTAAGGCACTCCTGTCTTTTTTGCATCAAATGGTAAAGTTCAAATGGGGCAGGTAGGAAATAGTTGTGCACGGTGATGAGGACTTATCTGCTTACAATGACATAATTGTTCCATTTATTGAAGCTGAATATGATCAAGGGACTTGGGTCTACTAAACTTTCGAAACAGTGTCTGTTGAGAAGACTTCTAAGGGGGAATGTTTCCAGGATCGAAGCTATCCTCCGCGTTCTTCATTGTAGCAAATGAAATGTTGAAGAATGGTTTTGTGCCGGGTAAAGGTCTGGGTTCGTCTCTACAAGGTATTTTGCATCCGGTGTTCCCCCGTGAAAATTTTGGTACATTTGGTTTGGGATTCACACCCACAAATAAAGACGTGAAAAGGGCTAAAGATCTGAAACAGAAAGTATAGTCACTCCCTAAGCCTGTTCCACACATATCCAAGTCTTTTATCAATCCAGGGGCCACAAAAAGTCCAATATCATCAGTCTCGAAACCTGTGGTCAATGTTGATGAATAGCTGATCAAGAGGTTCCAGAGTTTGTTTGATGAGGTTAATATTGTGGAAATTGGGGAAGGCTCCAGTAACGCAAATGTGCAGCTCGTTGGGCCAAATGGGAGGCATAGCAATTGGGAAGCTACTCCTTTCCCCACCTAGAAGGAGTTTTGGTAGTTTGATTTTTTTTTCTTTCTGTTATCTGGGTTATTCCAGGGTTGTAATACAGATTTTTATTTTTTGCTTGTTTTGATGTTCAAACCCTTCTATCCTTTTATTTTCAATGAAATACAGTTTCCCGTTTCCCATTATTCCTGACATCATTTTTGTCTTTCTTTTGTACAGTCCTTTTTATGTTGGTTTCAATGACATGGCATGCATGAGGAATTTTTAGCCAAGTCTTAAAAGCCAATCTAATTCTGAAATAATAATCCAAGAAGTAGAGTGTGATGAAGAAGCAGAATATGATGAAGAAGCAACATTTGAGGAAATAAGTAAAGAGTTAAAACATTGTGAAGAAAAATCAAAACCTAATTTGAATGAAACTGAAGCAATCAATTTAGGATATCAACATAATGCCGGGGAGACTAAGATAAGTGTGCATTTGGAACCGCAAGTCAAAGAAGAAATAATCAAAATCCTGTTTGAGTACAACGATGTCTTTGCATGTCGTATGACGATATGCCGGGCTTAAGTACTGATTTGGTAGTTCATATACTGCCAACTGATCTTGCATTCCCTCCTGTCAAGCATAAGTTAAGAAAGTTCAAGACTGACATGAGTGTGAAGATTAAAGAAGAAATCACAAAGCAACTTGGGGCAAAAGTCATTCGGGTCACTCAATATCCCACTTGGTTAGCTAATGTTGTGTCAGTACCAAAGAAGGACGGTAAGACCGGGGTATGTGTTGATTATCAAGATCTTAACAAGGCAAGACCAAATGATGACTTTCCATTGTCGAACATCCATATTCTGATTGATAATTGTGCCAAGCATGAGATCATGTCTTTTTTCTGGATTACTATGAGGGATATCATCAGATCCTGATGGACGAGGAGGATGCAGAAAAGACATCGTTCATCACTCCATGGGGGAACATATTGCTACCGGGTAATGCCTTTTGGTTTGAAGAATACCGAGGAAACTAACATGAGGGCAATGACTACCGTATTTCATGACATGATACACAAGAAGATTGAGGTTTATGTAGATGATGTGATCACAAAGTCAAAGAAGCAGTCCGACCATGTCAGGGATTTGAGAAAGTTTTTCCAAAGGCTCTGCAGGTACAACCTCAAGCTCAATCCGATAAAATGTGCATTTGGTGTCCTGTCTGGGAAACTATTTGGATTCATAGTTAGTCAACGCGGTATTGAGTTGGATCCGTCGAATATCAAACCCATCCAAGAGCTACCCCCATCAAAGAATAAAACTGAGGTGATGAGCCTGCTCGAAAGGTTAAATCACATCAACCGGTTTATTGCTGAACTCACCACAACTTGTGATCCCATCTTTAAGTTGTTGAAAAAGAATGTTGCGGTTAAGTGGACTGACGAGTGTCAGGAAGCATTTGATAGTATTAAGAGGTACCTGTCAAACCCACCTGTGTTGGTCCTGCCGGAATATGTGAGACCTTTACTTCTCTATCTGACGGTCCTGGATAATTCTTTTGGTTGAGTACTGGGTCAACACGACATCACATGCAAGAAATAGCAAGCCATTTATTATCTCAGCTCGAAGTTTACTCCTTATGAGGTTAAGTATACTCTTCTTGATAGGACATGTTGCGCCGCAACTTGGGTGGCACAAAATTTGAAGCATTATCTTTCATCTTACACTACTTACGTCATTTCTTGCATGGATCCTCTAAAGTATATCTTTCAGAAGCCTATGCCCATAGGAAGACTTTCAAAGTGGCAGATTTTACTCTCAGAGTTTGACATTATCTATGTGACTCGGACTGTAATGAAAGCCCAAGCCTTGGCTGATCACTTGGCCAAGAATACGATGGATGAAGAATATGAGCCACAGAAGACTTATTTTTCTGATGAAGAAGTGATGTATGTTGACGAGGTTGATCATAATGAAAATCCAGGTTGGAAACTCTTCTTTGATTGAGCTGCTATCATGAAAGATGTTGGAATATGAGCTATACTCATTTCTAAAACAGCGTGTCACTACCCTATGACGGCCAACTTCGATTTTATTGCACCAACAACTTGGCCAAGTACAAATCATGCATTCTAGGTTTGAGGTTAGCTGTAGATATGGGAGTCCATGAAATACTAGTTCTAGGAAATTCGGATTTGCTGGTTCACCAGATTCAGGGATAATGAGAGACTCGGGATTTGAAGCCCATACCATATTGAGAGTGTCTGCATGTTATTTGTCAACGATTTAGGTCAGTAGAATTCATGCATATTCCCAGGATTCATAATGAGATTGCCGACGCCTTGGCTACTCTGGCACCAATGTTACACCATTCGGATAAGACTTACGTCGACCCTCTGCATATCCATGTCTGTGATCAGCATGCCTATAGCAATGTGGTTGTAGAGGAACTTGACGGTGAACCTTGGTTCCATGATATCAAGGAATACATCAAGTCGGGGGTATATCCGGTACATGCCACATATGATCAAAAGAGAACCATTCGACGTCTGGCTAGTAGATTTTTCTTAAGTGTGGGAATCTTGTACAAGAGGACTCCAGATCTAGGACTTCTAAGGTGCATAGATTCTAAACAAGCTTCGACCATCATGGCCGAAGTGCATTCCGGAGTTTGCGGGCCGCATATGAATGGGTATGTCTTGGAAAATAAGATACTTCGAGCGGGTTATGTTGGCTTCACCAGGGAACGAGATTGCATCAACTTTTTTCACAAATGTCATCAATGCCAGGTGCAAGGTGATTTGGTTCATTCTCCGGCATCTGAGTTACACACAATGTCTGCACCTTGGTCTTTTGTTGCTTGGGGCATGGATGTCATTGGACCAATTGAGCTGGCAACATCGAACGAGTATATGTTTATTCTGGTGGCCATTGATTACTTTACCAAGTGGGTCGAAGCCGTAACTTTCAAGTCCATGACCAAGAAGGCAGTGGTGGATTTTGTTCATTCAAATATCATTTGCCAGTTCAGAATTCCCATGGTAATCATCACAAACAATGCTTCCAATCTTAACAATCATTTGGTGAGAGAGGTATGCGAACAATTCAAGATTATGCATCGAAATTCCACTCCGTATCGTCCCAAGGCAAACGGAGTTGTTGAGGTTGCTAACAAGAACATAAAGAAGATACTTGATAAGATGGTGCAAAGTTCTAGGCAATGACATGAAAAGTTGCCTTTTGCTTTACTAGGTTATCACACTATTGTCCGCACCTCAGTAAGTGCAACTCCTTATTTGCTGGTATATGGAACAGAAGTAGTTATACCTGCAGAAGTTGAGATTCCATCCCTTCGGATCGTTGCTGAAGCTGAAATTGATGATGATGAGTGGGTCAAAACCCGGCTAGAGCATTTGAGTGTTGCCCAATGGTGCTTTATATTTAACGGACATAGAAGGCAGATATGTGGATATGACTATCAATTTTGATGCAGTCAAGAGATATTTTGTATGATTTCTTTTGCTTATCTTCAATTGCATTTTGTACTTGGCATGCTCAAAGTTGGAATGACGAAGTCATTTTATTCTACTACCCCAAACACTTTTATCCTTTGTTATTCCTTTTGAGCCTTATTTATTTTCTTTCATTCCCGTCTTTTGGAATCAGAAGTAGAGTTAGAAAAGAGAAGAAAACAAAATAAAAGAAAAAAATAAAAAAAAGAAAAAAATAGAAAAGAAAAGAAAAAGAAGAAGAAAAAAAGTAAAAAGAAGCAACAAAAACAAAACAACGCTTAGGTTGGAACTACGTTAGACCTGATTCCTTTTAAGGATACGTAGGCAACCTTACTCTGAGGTTCGGCCCCATCAAAATAAAAATCCAAAATTCCTCAGACTCAAAGAAACTAGGGCAGAAGTTCTAGTTTTGCAAAAAGATCTGATTCCAAAAGTTATAATTTTGAACCCTTTTATCTTAAATTATCTTGAGCCTTCATTCCCCCCTTTCTTTATAACCTTGTCCAAAAGCCTACATTGCGGTACAAAGAAAGACCTTCCGATCAATCTTTGGGGGTTCCCAATCAAGCAATATAGAGGTTTGATTTACATCATGGGTAACACTTTGTTCATGGTCGCAAGGAAAAATAAATAAAATGAGAGAGTCTTATTGGTGAAAATCCTCACGGGAACCATAAGGCGATGGTGAGCTGAGAGAAATTTTAAAATGAGAGAGTCTTATTGGTGCAAACCCTTGCAGGAACCGTAAGGCGACAACAAGTTGAGAGATGAACAAATCAGAGAGGCTTGTTGGTGAAAACTCTCCGGGCACTACAAGTTAAATGAGGTTCATGACTTTACAGAGAAATTGGATCATTGAAAGCCCGATTTTTAAAGTATGAAGACATGACATGAACTGAAATATGATTGGTTGGACGGATTAAGATGATCGATCCGAAATGCATGTCATGATCATTGGAGCCAGTTGCTTCACTCAGATAAGTCTCTTTTCCATTCTTCTTCAAATAGTCATCTTTGTTCGAAATTTTCTTTTTATTCCTAATTCTCAAAGTCACTTCGCTTTGTTTCTTTTGGGTCTCTTTCAAGTTAGTCTCTGTTAAAAAAGCAAGAAAGGATTTCAAAGCCTACTACCAGCTTTTTAATTGCGCAAAATAGAGTTTGGCCAAGAACATCACGAGTGACATAATTCAGAATGAGCAATGTGGTGATAACTGAAGTTCAGGGGATCAAGTTATTCTTGAATTTTGAGATAATACAAAGATTCAACAATTGTCAGAATGAAAACACAATGCAACAAGTGAGTGTAAGGTATTCGAGTCATTCAGAGCTTTTTGTGGTAGAAGTTCGATAATAAGGTCAAACAGTTCCTTGTTAGCATGAAGCAGCTAATCAGGATGATGCATGGCAGTGACAGAAGCAAATACCTTCAGCAACGATGCCACCAACTAATCACCACATTTTCAAACTAACAAGATTTTATTTGTTTGAAACAAGGGCAAGAAATTTGTTCGTTCCACAGAAACCCTCCATGAGGAAAGCATGGTTCAGGACCCTCCTGGATAATCATATTAAACTAACACTCACAAATATCCTGGTACAAACTGGGGCAGAAATTATTTTTTGTTTTGTCTGTTTTGTTGTGATTGCAGGTGCCCACCTTGTAACACCCCGTACATTCGGGTTAGGTATAATATTTTAAATGGGTATTAATTTAATATATTAGACATCTGAAGTCCTATCGGGATGAGTATGAGTGAAAATAATTGTTTCAAAATCAAGATGGAAAGTGAGGTGCATAAGATTTGACAAAATCGACTACGTTTACAGAAGGTCCGTATTCCATAAGGGTTTGGTGAAAATTTGTAAGGAATTTGTGAAATATTAAAACATGAAAGTTGTAGTACTTTTAAATATATTTCCAACTATATATTACGGAGCCCGAACGGATCTCTGTAAAAAATGTTATGCACGTTTTACAGAATAGTGTGCAATCACCGTGCCCCGCGACCGCGGTTATGCGGCAGTGTTCCTGTCATTTACCACGGTCGGGACCGCATTCAGTCCTACAGGTGCACGAGGGTGGTCTTGGGGAGTCATTTCTAAATCCCTATTTCATCCGCCACAACTCCAAAACATAAAAACTTGTTTTAGAAAGGGGAGCTCTAAAAAACCTAACTCTTTAAAGGTCCCTCCACTATCCAAGGTAAGTTCTAATGGTGATTCTAAGTTTATTTCAATTCCCAAACGCCTTATTAACATGGTTAAACTCTCCGTATAATTAGATATTCAATGGGACATCATTGTTGAGAGAAGGAATCCTAGAACTCGAATTCAAGGGGATTGAACTTCAAAAGGGTAATGTCTTCACCCTCTAGTTGATTCTAACATTTGATAATGATTATAGACTCTAGTTCATGAGTAATGTGTTGATGGGTTTGATAGAAAAGCATGAACAATTATAGGTTTGGGTTGTTGATTGTTGATTATTGGTTAAGGGCGTTGCTTACCTTATGGGTGATGAAGAATGATGTTGATTATAACCATTTGAGCCTTTAGAATTTATCTAGGAGTAAGAGAATGGGTTATTGGGCATGGAAACACCATTAATAAGGGCTATGAAGCTTTATACCACCAAGTGTTTGATAAAATTCCTAAGTGACCGAAACATGACTATTGTTGCTAATTTGGAATCACTTTGACTTGTATTGATATAGATTAAAGTTGAAAGGGTTGGCGAATGTTGTATTATGATCAAGAGCATGAACTTAAGGTATGTGAGGCTAACTCTCTATGTTTGGGAATGTTAATAATCCTCCCTACACTATGTTTCTTTTACCACGTTACCAATTGCCTCAGAAATATAGTTAAGCCTAGTTCCTTGAATAGTTGCAGAACTTCTATTCTCTAGCTCCGTAACTCTTTCATGACTTTCCTTCTGAAAGTTGTGAAATCATTGCGTAATCAATATAGACTTGGGTTTGATGCCCATGAGTCTCAGTCTAGATTACTCATCATGTCATAAACAGTTGAGGTTTCAATTTTTATAATCAGTTCATGAATACATTTCTCAGTCTAGCTCTATTTAGCATTCAAGTATCATGTAACTCAGTATGGTTCAGTATTTCAGTATCATGTATTTCAGTATGATTCTCAATTTCTGAATACTGAACACCTGTTTTTAGGCCTGAGGTCGCAGTTTATATGCTTTATGCATGTTTGTGCCTGAGGCCGTAGTTTATGCTTTATGCATTTTTTGGGCCTAAGGCCGTAGTTATGTATACGTATACTTGGGCCTGAGTCTGTAGCTTGTGCACATATATATTGGGCCTGAGGCCATATCTTATTCAGATAAACAGGTTGTTCATCATTCAGAAGAGGGAGTATTCATATCCTTACTTCCTTTCAGTTCAATTATTAGTAATCATTTCAGTTATAAATTATCATTTTAGTATTCAGTTATCAGTTATCAGCTATCAGTTATCATTTAGTTTCAGTTTCAATAGTTATTATTTCAGTTATCAATTATCAATTCTCAATCATCAGCTTAGTTTCAGTTTCAGTATTTATAATTCTTTCTTTCAGTTGATTTACATACCAGTGCTATTCAAATGTCCTGACGTCCCTTTTTGCCCGGGGCCTGCATCTCACGATGCAGGTAATGATTTACAGGTTGACGATTCAGAGCGCTAGGATTCTCGTACCAGCTATTTGGTGATCCTCAGTTCTTTCAGGACATTATCATTACCTTATAGTCTTCAGTATTTTTAGACAGTCAGTATTCAACACTTCATTAGAGGCTTCATAGACTAGAGTAATAGTTAGACAGAGTCACATGCATTTAAGGTTAAGCAATGTTGCTACATATATGTTTCAGACTTATATTAGTGTTTCCGCATTTCATTTACATCATTTAGACTTTCAGTATATCAACATGTGTTATTTTATCTTTTGCATTCAGTATGTTATGATATCACATGTTGATTCAACCAGCTAGTTGGTTCGCTAGGTCATATGTACTCAGCCACCGAGTGCCATTTTACGTCCCGGCCCAGGTTTGGGGCGTGACACACCTGGAGAATGAGGGCATTTATTTCAAGAGTTCTAAGATTCAGTTTTAGTAGCAGGCGCCCACCTAGAGAACGAGGAAATTCTTTTCAGAGTAACTTCAAGTTTCAAGTCAGTAGAAGGCACCCACCTGGAGAACGAGGGATTCTTTTCAGAGTAATTTTAATTTTCAAGTCAGTAACAGGCGCCCACCTGGAGAACAAGGAAATTCCTTTAAGAGTAACTCAATTTTCAAGTCAGTAGTAGGCGCCCACCTGTAGAAGAAGGAAATTCTTTTAAGAGTTATTTCAAATTTCAAGTCAGTAGCAGGCGCCCACCTGGAGAACGAGGAAATTCTTTTCAGAGTAATTTCAATTTTTAAGTCAGTAGTAGGCGCACACCTGGAGAACAAGGGAATTATTTTAAGAGTTATTTCAAATTTCAAGTCTATAGCAGGCGGCACCTGGAGAACGAGGGAATTCATTTCAGAGTTATTTCAAGTTTCAAGTCAGTAGCAGGCGCCCGCCTGGAGAACGAGGGAATTCATTTTAGAGTTATTTCAAGTTTCAAGTCATTAGCAGGCAGCCACCTGGAGAACGAGGGAATTCATTTTAGAGTTATTTCAAGTTTCAAGTCAGTAGCAGGCGACACCTAGAGAATGAGGGAATTCTTTTCAGAGTTATTTCAGATTTCAAGTTAGTAGCATGCGCCCACCTGGAGAACGGGGCAATTCATTTAAGAGTTATCCCAAGTTTCAAGTCAGTAGCAGGCACCCAACTGGATAATGAGAGAATTCATTTCAGAGTAATTTCAAGTTTTAAGTCAGTAGCAGACGCTGGCCTGAAGAACGAGGGAAGTCCTTTCAGAATTCATTTCAAGTTAGTTGAAGACGCCTACCTGGAGAACGAGGGAATTATTTTCATAGTTATTTCAAGTTTCAAGTCAGTAGCAGGCGCCCACTGGAGATCGAGGGAAGTCATTTCAGAATTCACTTCAAGTTTCAAGTCAATAGCAGGAGCCCCCTGAAGAATAGGTTCAATTCAAGTTAGAAGTAGCAGAAGCCCGCCTTAATAAAGCGAGTCGACAGTTCGAGATGCACACATGGACTGTAGAAGATTCAATATCAAGCTTCAGAAGACTTATAAATAGGAATCTTGTAATTCATAGCTGATATGCTTGTTTAGTTTCTTTTCATTTTGATTTTGGTGTAATAAGGAGTTCAGCGAGCAGCAACAGTGAGATCACATCTTTTCGGTAGTCCCAGCTGCCAAAATTCCAAGAACTACACTAACATGATTCCTTTATAGCCAAGGATATGTAGGCAACCTCTGAAGCAAGGTTCGATCAAACTTTTTCAAAATGCTTCTCATGGAGTGTCCAGCAGGCAAAAATTGCTCGTAATTGCTCAATTTATCTTTGCCGAAAAACTCTTTGTGTTTCCGAGCAAAGAGGAGCAACTGTGAGCTCATAATTTTTGTCTCACAAAATAGTCATACAGAATCCACAAAAACCTTTTCTAATTATTTTTAATATTTATAGAATGTTGTAAGAATTTCTAGTGAATTATTTGCATTTAGTCGCATTTTGTGCATATTTAATATTTTTAAATCATGGAAAATACCATAAAAATATCCAAATCTTCATTGCATAACATTTTAGGTTTTATTTGTATTTTAATAGTTAATCACATATTAATTCCATAATAGATAAATATCACAAAAAATACCCTAGTCATTTTTATATTTTTTAGCTTTTGGTTTTAAATTAATAATTTTCTTTTATTAATTCACATTGTTAAGGTAATTAGCTAATTAATTGATAGATAAAGTGGTAATCAATCATTGTGTGTTCAAACGAGTGCATTTCTGCTGTGTTTGTTTGCAAATTGCCCATAAGATCTGGGATACGTTTTTAGTATGTAAAGCTGGTATGAATCTGGACGGAATTGCATATGCTATGCCGGTCATGTTAAAAACAATTGTTGTGATTTAAGAAGCTTACATGAAAGTATTTTGAAATATCATTAATTCTTAGTCAAAAATGAAAGTTGGAATTAAGATTTTTCAGGTGAAGTGAAGCAGGGAATGTTGTTCATTTCAAGCCTTCATATCTCAAATTAACACTTAAATAAATATGGAAAGTGGAGTGAGATTTAGGACATTGATTATATGGAAGAGAGACTCAGTAAAAAAAGTGTTAGCTCTAATAAGGTTTTAGATATCTTCTTTCCTGTATTTAGTTGTTCATCTCATCCAGCTAGGCAAATTTGATTAATAGATAATTTTTATAATCTTGGTTTCATTATGTTGAGTTTCAAAACTCTGCGACTGGCATGTTAACATGCAGTAATGACTGTTGTCACAGTTTGCTTTAGGATTCGCTAATGGCATGTATATTAATATTAGTGAAAACCTTGTAGTTCCTACTACATTTAGCATTGTATAAAAATTCTTTCAAACTCCTTATTGCTTGTAATTAATTAAACTGTTAACTAGTAGTTTCTTTTCCATTACTAAATTCTTATTTCATTGAATTGTTAATTATTTCTTCTTTGTGTAATATAATTTCCCATGCTGTTAGGCTCGTCGTGATGGCCCAGTTTCATTTTTAGTCAGGTCAATTTGTTGTAGCTACAATTGGGCCAGACCATGAGGAGGTTTTTAATCAACTCATTTAAATCACCCCAACAGACTTATGTGAAATTCCTCAATAAGAATATATGTATTTCATCCAAAATTAGTCCATAACTGATGACCTTCGTGTTACATCTCAAATTTAGGTATTAAACAATTTTGAACATCGTAGTTTGCTTTAGGCACGATTAATAAATCATCACGACTATGGGTACAATTTTCGTGGCATCTTCATGGTACATAATTTCCCAATTCGGTACGCGTTTTACGTGACTCGACTGTAACTTCAAATAATTATTTAAATAAACATATTATAAATTGCGGGTGCGTTTCATGTGACGCAATTCATAATGTGTACAAAAATAACAAGTGCGCGACATCACGACTTATTTAAATAAATTTCATAAATCCTAAAAAGCAATCAAAATTTTATCAAAAGCAATCTAAGGTAAAATGTGCAATAGGTTTGAAACATATAATAAATCAGATAATTAAGCCAATTATTAATAGTTGAGCGACTGTGCTAAAACTGTGAAACTCGGGAGTGCCTCATGCCTTCTCCAAGGTTAACAAAATTCCTTACCCGGTCTTCTGATTTTTGCGTACTTTAAAACAGAGTCAAATTTTCTCGGTTTGATATCTAAAATAAATTGGTGACTTGGGACACCATAATAATTATTCCAAGTTTCGACTCTAAAAATAAATAAATAATCCCATTTCGAATAATGTCACTTTAATTGGAAAAACTCTCTATCCCCTCGGAAAAAATGAGGTGTGGCAGCCGACCCTTTGTGTATTCTTGGGATATCCATTGGCTAAGAAGGGATATAAGCTATGCAATTTGAAAACCAAGCTTACTTTGATCTCCAGAGATGTAGTTTTCCACAAAAATGTGTTTCCCTTTGCTCCTTCTTTCAAACAATCTAGTGCTCTTCCTCATCTAAATCCTACTCCTGGTTGGAGTTTACCACTTGACAATTACCTCTGTGATCCTCCTTATCCTCCTCAATCTCATGTGCTTTCTCCTTGTAATTCTCCATCACCATCTCCTCCTTCTCCAACATCTGTTACTCCTGTTACTTGTCCCCTTAACCTAACTGTCAAACTCAAAGCAGACATATGGGATCCTCTTCTTTCTCCTGAGTCATATAGGAGTATGGTGGGCAAGCTCAACTTCCTCACTCACACCAGACCAGATCTAACTTTTGTTGTACAACACCTCAACCAATACCTTCAGAAGCCCACCTCATCTCACATGCATGCACCTTTGCATATACTCAGGTATCTTCAAGGGTCTTCTAAAGTTGGAGTTTTCATCAGCAACTCCCCTGATCTTTCACTTTCTGCATATTGTGATAGTGACTGGGCTGCTTGCCCATACACAAGGAGATCAATTACTGGGTTCTGCATTCTATTCGAAGGATCTCTTATTGGTTGGAAAGCTAATAAGCAACCTGTTGTCTCTCTCTCTCTATCTTCTGATGAGGTCGAGTATAGAGTCATTAGTAAGGTTGTGGCTGAACTCACTTGGCTGGTCTGGCTAGTTTTTGACTTTGGTATTTCTGTTCCTACAACTATTCCTGTCTTCTGTGATAATCAAGCTTCCATCCACATTGTCAAGAACCCTGTATTTCACGAGAGGACAAAACATATTGAGGTAGACTGCCATTTTATTCGAGCAAAGCTTCATCAAGGGTTGATTGCCTTGAATCATGTTCCTGCTAATTCTCAGCTGGCTGATGTTTTTACAAGCCCTTGACATGCCTTATTCATCATTCTTTATTGCTCAAGCTGAGGGTTCAGTCACCCTCCACCTTGAAGGGGGTGTTAGAGTTGAGCATAAACCGACTCAATCTGTTGTTGATGCTGAGGCCCACCCTACATAACATGCCTATCTGATTTATTTATTTGTAAACAATCCACTTATAATCGTGAAGCCCATTCTTTGTAATGTGATACTAGTACATATTAGTCCATTAATATATTTTGGAGACTTCTTTATGTAAAGAACATTATTCTCTTTCGGTCAATCAAAATAAGAAAATATATACTTCTCTTTTCCTTTCTCTCTCGTTTCATTCTCCAAACCCTAGCATAAAGTCTTGCTAGATTCATGGAATTCAATGTTTTCACAATTTCTGATGTCTGATGCATCTTTAGATATTGTATATTTTGGGATTTCATGAGATTTTCTGGTGTTTTTGGTTAAATACTTTTTCCACAACTCTCGATAAACCCAAGTGCCATAATGCCATTGTTGGGTAAATGTTTGACAGGACTAAAAGTGCTCAAGTTTAACAAATTTATAGGATCAAAATCGGGCAGAGTATATTTACAGGATTATTTTAAATCCACTTAATGTAAGGCACCATTTTTGTTATTTTCTCCCTTTTATTTCGTTATCCACCCACTCACTCATTTGTTAGGATTATCACAGCAACTATGGCCTCAACATCTCTTCTACTTCCACTCGGTAAGCTTCATAAAAACTTCCTATTATTAATTTTGCTTTCTTTTCAACTTCAATTCTCTAGCTATTTGCAGTTTTTTTTCCTCATTATGCTATTATGTTCTTGTATATAAAGGTTCAGTCTTTTCTAAAAGTTCGTCCAAGAATCGTTATCAAACAATCGGAAGCACCCAAATTCAAAGTGGGGTTACGAGAAAATGGGCACAAGCTTCGATGGGTACCGTTGAAGATGCAGAAGGGTACAACTTAACTAAGCGCAGAGACTTATTACTTGGGATGGGGTTTTGTGGTGTTTCTAGTTTTTTGGTGGGTTCATCCTCTAATGCAGAGGCAGCTGGTTTGCCACCTGAGGAAAAACCAAAATTGTGTGATGCTACATGTGAGAAAGAGCTTGAAAATGTATGGTGAGGTTATTTATCTCCCTCTCATTTCTACTCTTACTTCATTTTCATTTATTTACTCCCTTTGTTTCAATTTATGTGGCGTAGTTTGATTGCTAACGGAGTTTAAGAAAGAAATTAGAAGTTTAAAGATAAATTACTTCTAAATATGGAGATGTGTTATTTATTTTGAAACGGACTAATAAGAAAATAGTAATACATAATATACAATGGAGGAGTAGTGGTTGTGATCAATTTTCTGCTCCTCCCGAGTTCCATCATAACTTATATGTTATTCATTTTGAACGGACTACTAAGAAAATAGTAATACACAATATGTAACGGACGAGTAGTGGTTGTGATCGATTTTCTACTCCTCCCGAGTTCCATCATAACTTATATGTTATTCATTTTGAAACGGATTAATAAGAAAATAGAAAATACATAATACGCAATGGAGGAGTAGTGGTTGTGGTCAATTTTCTACTCCTCCCGAGTTCCATCATAACTTATTTGTTATTCATTTTGAAACGAACCAATAAGAAAATAATAATACATAATATGCAATGGAGGAGTAGTGGTTGGGGTCAATTTTCTACTCCTCCCGAGTTCCATCACAACTTATATAACGGTATTTGAGTGAATGAGTAATTTAAGATGTTAATTTCTTAAAATATACTGTTATATAGCACATGCAGGATGTCACGACCCGTTTTCTAAACAAGCCGGGACCAACACCCGATCACTTAACATGACCGAGCGAACCATGTGCGCTTATCAAATTTTATAACTTCAAACTTTATATGCAATAAGGCATTACTATAATCAAATTCTTTTAATTAATCTAAATATCTAAAATAAACCAACTCCAAAACTTTATTCGTAGAAAACAATGAAATACTACTAAGTTATTATCAAAAACATCTGAATCTTAACTCCACAACTATGTCTATGAACTCAGGACATGAGATTTCCTGGCCAGTTCTCTAAGTAAACAAAGAAATAGCTAGATAAATATGAATTTAAGGAATACTCCACGAACAAAAGTGGAGCTCACCAATAGCACTGGAAGAGGTGGAAGTCCTAACCCGTAGCTTGTTCGCCTGCAAAACCGGTTCCTACGTTGTACCGCAGACCAACGTAGGTTCCCAAAAGAGAACNAATTATGAGCAAAGGTTCTAAGTGCATAGAAAACATAAAGCTTCTAAGAACGATTCTAAAATAATTGCATAATAGTAGTTTATGAATATTCTAAAAGAATTTCTTTTCGTTTTAAAAAAAATAAAAAAAGTAAACTAAAAATAAAAATAAAAATAAAAATACTTCTCTTTATACTTTGGGAGTTCCAACTATCCTGACCTATTTCTGTCTTAGTCACCGTGTGATCGGCACGGGTTCGATCCCAACCTGATCGAATAGGCCCAATTCACGAGGTGCCACTCGCTTCATGGTTCTCAGCGCTCATGTATCATACCTTAGCATGGCTAAGTAAATTCTCAGCAACGAGGCTCTCGGCTCGTGTGCTCCCTACTTTGGCACAAGTAGTTTCAGGAAGTCAACGCCTTGGTCAGGACCGTCGGCCTGGACGATGATCCCTTCTCAGAATAAAGGATACTCCCAAAAATCTTTTCTTTCTAAAACTTCTTCCCGTGACTTTTCAAGTCTAAATCTTTCAAAACATACTTATTCTAGAATTCTTAAATGTAAGGTATGGCATAAGAATGAGATAAACATTCAAAATTATTTCTAAAGATTCTTGCTTCTTCATGAATTTTCAACATGAAAATGGCATATAGAAATAACACAGAAATCTGAAAATTTATGCACATATATCAAAATAATCATCTAAATTTAGCTAGAAAATAATTCTAAGCTAATAGGTATTTACTCGCCCCAATTAAGTACATATAAATTCTTTAAGCAATTCATCAAACACTTTGTATGCGTGCTTTTGTGAGTTAAACCACTTTAGTAAAGGGTTATCAACTCACCTCAAAACTTCTCGAGCCAATACGTAGGCCCCAGTCCAATTGACACCAGTCAAACAATCGATTCTACAATAACCAGGGATTTTAAATAAATTTTAAAGTTTCACCCCTAAACATGAAATTTATTGTTAATAGAGAGAAAGAAGGGAATTACTATTACTATTACTACTTTAGAATAATTGACAATAGAGAAATTATATACCTGGATTTAAAAATTCGTTACTTGTAAAGAACCCTAGAATTATTGTTGCACTGTGTGAGTATTTCGCTGAACACGCTTCTGTTTCTTGGCCAAACAGAATGTTGTGTTCTCTTTTTATTTTCCTAAGGCATAAGCCTTTTTCTGCCAACTACCAAGAGCCCTTTATGGGCTTTAGGTTGCACGTGACCCTTTATTTATTTATTTATTTTAACTAATAATTAATATTACCCATCTTTAATAATTAATAATATTAAAATTATTAATATTTTCCTAATATTAAAATATATATATATATATATATATATATATATATATATATATATATTTCACTATAGGCAAGATAAAAATAATTTTAATAATAATAAGAATAATTTAATTCTATAATTAGCGTGTCTAGAAACTTTTATAATTTGAGGAGTATTACAATCTTCCCTCCTTAAAAACATTCGTCCTCGAATGTTGCTAGGGACTTATTCTTAAGCTAACAATCATTTCTTAGGTCCTTGAACCTCTTAAATTTTCTTAGAACTACTCACTCTTCCCAGGGACTCAAAATTTTGGCTAACTCCCCAAATTTTCAAAAATTTCGGCAGAGTTTCCCTTGTAAATTGGGCTATCCAAAAAAATATCCCTGTCACAAATACCACAACTACACCAACAACAACCAAATATACTATAACGGGCCATTCAAAAGGCACCATACACAGCTCATAAAGTAATTACTCACACTTCGGCAAGGAGGTACCGCAATAATCAACAAAAACATAAAGCACAACACGTTAGCAAAAGTAAATCAATTTAATGAGTTAAAGTTTACTCTAGCATGGCACTAAATTATTAAATAACCAAATATACTCTGACAAAAACTAAATTACTTCGACAACTAAGTATAATATAGCAAGGACATAAACACATGCTAAATTGTATTTAATAAATAAAGTATAAATGTCAAACCAAACCTAGGTTCACATACCTTTTTCCTTAAATAAATATGGATATTTCTTCCTCATATCTTCCCCGACTTCCCACGTAGCCTCTTTTGAATCATGATTACTCCACAAAACTTTTACCGATGCTATATCTTTTGTTCTTAACTTTCTTACTTGCCTATCGAGAATTTCTATAGGTACCTCCTCATAAGTCAAGCCTTCTTTAATTTCTATGTTATCGGCAGGTATTATATGCGACTCATCATGAATGTACTTTCTAAGCATAGACACATGAAAGACAGGATGGACAGAGGAAAACTCAACGGGCAGCGCTAGCTTATAAGCCACATTTCCTCTCTTTTCTAGAATTTCATAAGGTCCAATAAATCTAGGGCTAAGTTTCCCCTTCTTACCAAACCTCATAACTCCTTTCATTGGGGACACTTTCAAAAACACCTTGTCACCAACCATGAATTCTAAGTCACGATGCCTCTTGTCAGAATAGGACTTTTGACGACTCTGAGCCGCTTTCAGTCTTTCTCTGATTAGCTGGACTTTCTCTAAGGCCTCACAAACAAACTCTGGACCAATCATTGGCGCCTCTGCTGGTTCAACCAACCCACTGGAGACCTACATCTTCGCCCATACAACGCTTCATAAGGAGCCATGCCAATGCTGACCTGATAACTGTTATTATAAGCAAATTCTATAAGTGGCAAGTGATCATCCCAATTACCTCCAAAGTCTATAACACATGCTCGCAGCATATCTTCGAGAGTCTGAATGGTCCTTTCTGTCTGGCCATCGGTCTGTGGATGGAAAGTGGTGCTCAAATTGACCTTGGTACCTAATCTTTTCTGAAATGCTTGCCAAAAATGCGCCGTGAACTGAGGGCCTCTGTCAGATATGATTGAAATTGGAGTACCATGCAATCTGGCTATTTCTTTAATGTACAACTGCGCATACTGCTCTGCAGAATATGTCGTCTTTACTCGTAGGAAATGCGCGGACTTTGTCAGTCGGTCTACAATAACCCAAATTGGATCATGCTTACGATATGTGCGAGGTAGACCTACTACGAAATCCATATTAATCATCTCCCACTTCCACTGTGGTATCTCTATATCTTGAGCTAGACCACCAGGCCTCTGATGCTCGGCTTTGACTTGCTGGCAATTCAAACATTTAGCCACGTGATCTGCTACTTGCTTCTTCATGCCTTTCCACCAATACAACTCTTTCAAATCTAGATACATTTTGGTAGCACCTGGGTGGATAGAGTACCTCGAACTGTGAGCTTCTTCCATTATGGCCTTCCTAAGACCATCTACATCAGGCACACATAACTGGTCATTCAACTTCAAAACTCCGTCACTTCCTAGAGTGAAAGCAGTGATTTCTTTGTTTCTAACTCCTTCTTTTAACTTCACTAAGTACGAATCTTCGTCTTGCTTCGCCTTAACATGCGCAACAAGGGAGGATTGCGCTAAGGCATAAGCAATTATACCTCCTTCTTCGGTCTCATCCAATCTAATTCCATCATTTGCCAGTTTTTGAATTTCTCGACCTAAAGTTCGCCTTTGTACTGCAATGGGCCAAGACACCCATTGACTTCCTACTAAGTGCATCTGCTACCACGTTAGCTTTGCCTGGGTGATAAAGGATATTGATGTCATAATCTTTCAATAGCTCGAGCCACCTTCTCTGTCTCAAATTTAATTCTTTTTGCTTGAAATGTACTGGAGGCTTTTGTGATCTGTAAACACTTCAGAATGCTCGCCATAAAGGTAGTGTCTCCATATTTTTAATGCAAACACCACTGCTGCAAGCTCCAAGTCGTGGGTGAGGTAGTTCTTTTCATGATTCTTTAACTGTCTGGAAGCATAGGCAATAACTTTTCCATTTTGCATAAGAACACAACCAAGACCCACTCTAGAGGCATCACAATACACTGTGAACCCACCCGAACCTGTCGGCTAGGTTAACACAGGTGCAGTGGTCAACCTCTTCTTTAGCTCTTGAAAACTCTGCTCACAAGCGTCTGACCACCGGAACTTAACTGCTTTCTGAGTCAACTTAGTTAATGGAGCTGTAAGTGAGGAAAACCCCTCTACAAACCTTCTATAGTAGCCAGCTAACCCCAAGAAACTCCTGATTTCGGTTGGCGTTGTCGGCCTAGGCCAGTTCTTGACCGCTTCTGTCTTCTGAGGGTCTAGTTTTATGCCTTCACTAGATACAACGTGGCCTAAGAATGCTACTGACTGCAACCAGAACTCACATTTTGAAAATTTGGCATAAAGCTCATTCTTCTTCAAGGTCTGCAAGCCTATCCTGAGGTGTTCGACATGCTCATTTATCAAGGAATGGCTTGAAAACTCTGTTCATGAGGTCCATGAATGCAGCTGGAGCATTTGTCAACCCGAAACTAGAAATTCATAGTGTTTGTAGCGAGTTCTAAAGGCTGTTTTAGATATATCTTCTTCTCTGATTATCAACTGATGGTATCCCGACCTCAAGTCTATTTTTGAAAAGTACTTTGCACCCTGAAGTTGGTCAAATAAATCATCAATTCTTGGCAGTGGGTACTTGTTCTTAATGGTAACTTTATTCAACTGCCAATAGTCGACGCACATTCTGAGAGACCCATCCTTCTTCTTGACAAACTGGACTGGGGCACCCCACGGTGAAACTCGGCCTGATGAAGCCCTTGTCAAGAAGGTCTTTCAATTGTTCTCTCAACTCATTAAGTTCTGCTGGAGCCATCCTATAAGGAGGTATAGATATGGCCTGAGTGCTTGACATGAGATCAATGCCAAAGTCTATGATTCTTTCAGGAGGAAGTCCGGGAAGGTCATCTGGGAAAACTTCTGGAAATTCTCTAACAACTGGCACTGACTGAAGAGCTGGTGGTTCTGATTCTGAATTAATGATGTGAGCCAAATAGGCGAGACACCCCTTACCGATCATTCGTTGTGCCTTAAGGTAAGAAATAAACTTACCTACAAGCGATGCTGAGCTACCCTTCCACTCTAAGACTTCTTCATTTGGAAATTGGAACCTGACTATCTTGGCATGACAATCTAAAATGGCATAGCAGGAAGACAACCAATCCATACCATGATCACATCGAAATCCCCCATTTCTAATTCTATGAGATAGGCCTTGGTGTTGCGACCTTGGACTGAAACTATACAACCTCTATAGACTCTTGTGACTTTCACTG
>ML315037.1:0-20909 GCA_005239505.1 Nicotiana paniculata
ATTCTTAATTTTTTGCAGAATGGCACCGTACCTGAAGACAGGAAAGCGGCTCAAGAACTACACCGCAAAGGTGCACGGTACTACCTTATTCGCAACTTACTTTGTCGCAAGATGTTCGAAGGACACCTAGATAAATGCCTTGAACCTAACCAAATGGAATTTGTGATGAAAGAAGTCCACGAAGGACACTGTGGAAATCACTTTGGGGCGAGATCCTCAGTGAAAACACTAATCAGAGCTGGATACTACTGGCCTAAGATGGAATAAGAAGTTGAGAATTTCGTATCCAAATGTGACAGAAGCCAAAGGTTTGCCAATAACATGCATCGACCAGCGGAATTATTACATCCAGTAATATCCCAATGGCCTTTCATGAAATAGGGTATGGACATAGTAGGACCTCTTCCCACAGCTAAAGGACAGGTACAGTTTTTACTCGTACTAACTGACTATTTTACAAAATGGGTAGAGGCAGAAGCATTCAAACAAGTGCGAGAAAAGGAAGTTAAAAGATTCTTATGGCGAAATATAATATGCCGCTTTGTAATACCAAAGGAAATCGTGTGTGATAATGGCCCACAATTCATAGGCTCACAAATCACAGAATTCTTCAAAAGTTGGCTAATCAAGCGGATCACTTCAACGCAGTACCACCCGATGGCTAATGGTCAAGCTGAGTCAACGAATAAGGTCATCATCAACAATCTAAAGAAGCGGCTGGATAAAGCCAAAGGAAACTGGCCTGATGAGTTACCAGCGGTGCTATGGGTATACAGAACAATTTCAAAAATAGCCACGGAAGAAACTCCGATCGTATTTGTTTATGGATCAGAAGCCTTAATACATGTGGAGATTGGCAAACCAAGTATAAGGTTATCAACAGCCATGGAAGGTAAAAACAACGACGCATTAAAGACCAACCTAGACCTGCTCGAACCACGGAGAGAAGCAGCATTGATACGGATGGCAGCTCAAAAACAAATCATAGAGCGTTATTATAACCGTAAAGCTCATCTCAAGTACTTTAAAATTGGGGACTTCGTCCTTAAAAAAGTCTTTCAATCAACAAAAGAAGCAGGTGCAGGAAAGCTAATCCAAACTGGGAAGGACCTTACAAAATCCGAGGCATAGCTGGGAAAGGCGCCTATGAGTTGGAAACTATGGATGGCAGAGTTATACCAACAAGTTGGAACGCCATCCATCTAAAGAAGTATTACTTCTAAAAGAAAAGAATACCCACCGTCAGGTATCACACGTTCGATTTTAATTTGAACATTTAAAAATTTTACTAACTTTTTTAGATGATAGGCATAAAGTTAGCCACTCACCAGATGATGATATTAGACCTGCAAAGACACGAGGAAATAACACAATTCCCGGTCTAGGGTTACACTTTCTGATGGACATTTTAAAAGGGTTAAGAAGTCATCATCTAAAAAACTATATACCTTCGAGNATCATATACTCCCAACTCACATCGACAGCAACCACCTCTTCCAAATATTCATAATCTTTTGCCCACACTTGAAGCTCAACTTTCAACCCGTCCTTCTCTGCCTCCGCAACTTCATGAGCGGCCCTTAATGGAACAATCGACTCCTCTAAAGTTTGAGTTTTGTCTAAATCCTTACGAAGATATTCTTGAGTACGAGTGAGTGATTGCACGGGCTCGCCTGAGTATTCTTCCTTCTGCCCCAGCAAGTTCTTCAATTCTCTAATCTCCTCTGAGGCACGGGACAGCTGCTCCGCGAACAAAGACTCCAGAACACTCTTATCTTTATCAGCTTGACTGCAAGAAGCACGCTCCACTACTAGTTCTGCTGTCATAAGTCTCATATGCCGCTTCAAGGTACTCCTTTCCTCTTCGAAAGCATCCATGTCAATCCTTAGGCTACCATACTGTGCTTTCCTATTATCAACTTCTGCCTGCAACTCTCTTGTCTCTTGGTCTGTGTTTGAAATCCTCTTCATAATCTCCATGACTATAAGGTTAATCCACAAGAAATAAACCAGTCAAATATGGTAAATTTCATATACGAGAGTGAAAGAGGGTAACTTACACCATACCTTCAAAGAGGTATGCACGACCTCATTGGCCCATGTAAGAGCACCATGGCTAGCTAGCTTTGCTTTCTCAGTGGGACCTATCAAAGTCTTGAGCCACACTTCAAGCTCACCCGTCTTCTTGAAAAGGTTTCCCTCAGCTGGAACCTCTATTACCACCTGTCGCATCTCTCCGCTGGAACACCCTACTTCCCTAACGGAAGGCATGGAAGCAGGTAGAGACGGAACAACAACATGCACGGAAGGTTGATGAGCTGGAGAAGCCAAGGGCAAAGAAGCAGGCACGGAAAGTTGAAGGGTTGAAGAAGTTATAGGCAAAGCAGCAGCAGAAGTTGAGATAGCCAAAGGAATAGACGAAACAACTTCTCTCAAAGAAGCAGGAAAGACAACAGCCAAAGGGACATCGTCAGGAGAAAGATCAATACCATCATGAATAGGGGAATGTGAAACATCATCAAAGACAGGGGGCTCAATCATAGACACGGAAGGAAAGGTTGAGGCAGTAGGCTCATCATCTAAAACCATTCGCCTTCTCTGTGGCCTGTGCACTAAAGCACCCTCTTCCTCTTCTTCTATGGAACGGGACTCACTAATATTCCTCTTCGAGGAAGATGAACTAACAATAATTTCTTGGGCTTGAGCTAAGGACATCTTCGGGATAGAGGAAGCAGACACCGCACGAGCAGAGAACCCTATTAAAAAGGGAAAAAAAGTTAAACGACAAAAAAAGAGAGACTCGAGTAAGGAAAGAAGCAAGAACAAGAGCTTCACTTACCGTGGGTCTTTACTTGCCAACCATACCTCCCAGCGAGGTATTTCCAAGATCTTTCTTCTGAAGGAACAACAGATAACAATTTTTTTCTACCCAATCACGAATACCGGAGACATTCTCAACAGTATTCATGATTGCTGAGAGAAAAAAAAACAGATACGGTGTTAAATAAAACATCTCAAGTCAAAACAAGAAGAAGTAAATGTGAGCTAAAGCATACTCACGGCGCGATTACACTTCTCAGGGAAGGGAAGATTTTTTTCACCCACTAAACCAGCAGTGGTTACAACAATATACCGGAGGTACCAGCCCCTATCCTTATCGTCTCTAGGGGTTACCAGCACTCTTTTGCTTCTAGCAGTCAGAGTAAAAACCCTTCACGAAATAAGTAGGAGAGTAGAGGTGAATAAAATGGTTGAAGGTAAAAGGAACCGCGGCTAAAGAAGCCAAACTCCTAAAGCATGAGACAACTCGCCACACAAGCGGGCCAACTTGTCCTAAGCAGATATTTAAAAAATGGCAAAACTCAATTATAACTGGGTCAATGGGGGGTCTAAACCCTAAAGTGAAAGGATATGTATAAACAAAAGAATATCTCGTCTTGTAAGACGTTATTCTTTGGTTACTATTTGGAATATAGACAGGAAAGTCAGATTTTCAAAAGCATTCCCTACGAACAAGGGAAATCTGACCCTCAGTTATAAGGGTTGGATATCTTTCTACACTATGAAGAGAAGAAGATTGATCTAAAAGAACTTGACTATCCATAGCAAAAACAAACTCAGCAGGGGCAATTTCATCGACTCCAGGTTCACGCAGGCGTTCGCCTCTACCTCTAGACAAAGACCGAGAAACCCTAAATCTCGGAGAAACTGGAGATCTAGTGGAAGGAGGAGGAACTATATGAGAATAAGAAGAGCCCCTCGAAGGAGTGGATCCTAGACTTCTAAGTCTACCACCCTTTCGACTCCTAGTCGGAGCAGAAGAACGCGCTAAACTTTCAATATCTATTACTCTTTGAGGTTGGTTTGAAGAAGACATGTTTACAAAGGCAAAGAAGAAAAATCTTTACAAAAGACAAAGTTAGAAAAGTGTTTCGTGGAAGCAAAGAAAAGAAAAGGTGTATTTATACTTGAAGACAACCGTCAAACATGAAGAAAAAAGGAAAATAATGTTGAAAAGTCATAATTGAAGATGTCACTTTGGGACTGGCACAACCGCAAAAAGCCCTAAAAGGTGCTGAGTAAATGCAGAACCAATCCGAAAAGGACACGTGGTATGAACATTAAATAAAAGTGACAAACGACGCCTATGGTGCAGAGAAGGATACAATGATTCAAGGAAAAGTGGCGGCAAAATAATTCCGCCACAAATGAATATCCACTTACCAAATATTAATTGCTAAATATATGGTAAGTGGGGGACTATCTGTATTGGTAAAAAAGAGTTTCACACGTAAGCCAACTTTTGACAAATCAGCCAGTCACGTGGACACAGGAAAATGCGACAGCTGGACGTGACTCCTTGAAGAGATACGGTACAAAGAGGCACGGTTCAGTAAACCCATGAACTTATCAGCCATGGGAAACTCAACTTGATCAAAACGGGAGAAAGGCACGGTCAAAATGAATCTAGACAAAGCTACGAGCAGATTCAGGGACCCACAATTGATTACTCGAACGTTATGTAACTGAACCCCAATTACCGTTATCCTTTGTAACGCCTCATTAATGTCATAATTAGTCATTAATGAGTAACCATAGAAAGAGTCGTACGTTGTAAGAATCTCCTATATAAGGGAGGGGAATACAACTTGTAAAGACATCTGATTCTCGAATACGATCAACGTCAATTTTTTATTTGTGCAATATTGTCTATTATTCATTTTTCCCATTATCTTGATTATCAGTAACCCGTATTCATCTTAAAAATAAGCTTTAGTCAAATGGTCTAATTCTTTGGTTAAACACCATGGTGATGGTATTATTGAGGGGGAGAGGGTGCAGGTAACGCTGCCGGTAATCCTCTCGTAAATTCTTGCAAAGCTTGGCTCACATACTCTGCAATCATTTGCTTTACTCGATCTTGTTCCACCGTTTGATCATTATTATCATTGTTGTTATTGAATCTTTCTGGGGATTGTTCCCTTGAACCACGTGGGGTTCTTGAAGGTGATGGAACTGGGGTTCCATTCCTTTGCTAGTTGTTGTCGTTGGAGTTCGACATAGTTCAGAGGATATCGCTTGAAAAGCAAAGAAAGATTATCAGGTTCCCGGTAACGGAACCAATTTGTTTAACCAAAGAATTAGATCCTTTGTCTAAAGTTATTTCTAGGATGAACACAGGTTACTGATAACCAAAGAAATAGAGAAAAAATGAGTAATAGACAATATTGCAGAAATATAGAAAAGCTAAGTAGATTGTATTCGAGAATCAGATGCCTTTACAAGCTGTATTCACCTCCCTTATATAGGAGATTTCTTGATATAACGCACAACTCTTGCTATGATTGCCCATTAATGACTAATTATGACATTAATGGAGCGTTACAAATGATAACGGTAATTTGGGTACGGTTACATAATGTAATCAATTGTGGGTTCTTGAATCTGCCTGTAGCTTTGTCCAGATTCATTTTGAGCATGTCTCTTCCCTGTCTTGATCATGTTGAGTTTCCCCTGGCTGATGAGCTCGAGAGTTTATTGAATCGTGTCTCTTTGTACCGTACCTCTTCAAAGAAGCACATCCAGCTGTCGCGTTCTCTTGTGTTCACATAACTGGCTGAGTTGTCAAGAGCAGGCTTACGTGTGAAACTCTTTTTTTACCAGTACATCTATATCTATATATTGTTGCTTTGAGAAACCAACAAAGTATTCGTTAGGTTTTTCAAATCTATCCTTGATCCAGTAAATAATTCTGAAAAAATGAGGATATCTAAAGAGTAATTTGAGAAGATATAAAGGATGACTCGATTAAAATTTTTATATTAATGCTATTAAATAATTTTCTTAATAGATCTATATAAACCTTAAATTTGAATGGGAGAGGAAAATAATGTTACTTGAGAACCTATTTATAATTTTTTTTTTTGACAAATCTACTGAGCAGAGTTCCTAGGATTAATTTTTATATTGTTTTAAATAACTTGATATTGTAGGTAAAAAATTATAGTATGTACATATAAATGAGGCAAAAAATTTAATCATGAAATAAGTTCTTTTTAAAATTTGTACTCCATCGTTTAGCAGTGTTATTGGGCCAGTGCGCAGCAGGGCCTATCCATACTAGTATTTACTATGTGGGAAAGCTTTTCCCTCTTTTCTTTTTGGTTTTTCATTCGGTGTCCGACATTTATATTGGGGCTCGACTAAATTCGAATTCGTATCGGAAAGTCTCACATTAGAGGGTAAAACGCTCTCTAACAAAGGCAACTCCATACTCAGAAATTTGAACCAAATTGAAAAAGAAAGTTTCCCTCTTTATTAATTCTCACCTCGTGTTTTAAATGAAGTAATTGATTAATGCTAGCGTACGCAGAAGAGTCTACATTATATAACTCTTAATAGCTGTAGTCAAATACATTTCTGTCATTACATGATTGGTTTAAATATGCCCTTATTCACTAAGGCAAAAACTTTCATAATACATGAGATCATGTAGCCATTTTTAAGTATGTTGTTTAAAATATATTTACAGTTTATAATATATTTAAAAATTAGTCAATTTCGCTCAAACTTCAGGACACATCGTCCTACAGTTTAAATTTTAAAATTCAAATTTCAGGACATCGTATCCAGAAATTCGAATATTATATTCTGAATTTAAAATTAATAGTTCAGAAATTTAGAATATTTACTGAAATTTAGGTGAATTGGCTCATCTTTAAATATATTGTAATTGAGGATATATTTTAAATAGCAGTGGCTATTGCTGCACTTCATCCTCTTTTTACAGAGTAAAATGGTTAAATTTTCCCTTAAACTATGGGAAATAGTCCGAATTTGCCTCTGAACTTTTAAGACATAAAATTAAATATAATATTTTAGAACGTTTAAATAAAAGAGGGTAAAAAATAGAAATAAATATGAAATATTTTAGTGCTTGGTAAGCATACTAATAATTTAGATACTCCCTCCGTTCACTTTTATTTGACAGGTATACTAAAAATAGATTTTCATTTTTACTTGTCATTTTATGCATATTAAGAGAAGATCATTTTTTTCCTTATATACCCACAATATTTATTACTTAATTCAAATTATTTTTTCAAATCCAATAAAATATACATCAATTAATATGAGTATTATAATATATTATATACTTTATTTATTATTTTTTATGAAACGTAAAAATTTAAAATATACTTAAAGTAAAAGTAAAAGTAAACGGATGAAGTACATACATATGGTTGTTGAAAGCAATAACGTCAGAGCAGTGGCTTTCACAAATATATCAAATTTCGAACAACATATGGGTTTTGTGGCCTCATTTTCTTAAGTTGACTCACTAATTAGTACTTGAATTTTCCACTTCCAATGCGCAATATGTACTGTGATTAGAATTAGGGTGTTCAAATCGAATCAAAAAATTGCATCAAATCGAAAAATTAAATTCATTAAAAATTCGACTATGTTTAGTTTAATTTAGTTTGGTATTGAGTAAAAAATTTCAAACCAAATCGGCACATAAATATATAATTTATATATATATTTTTAAGACTTTATATTGGATTTTCTTTAAAAAATATTGAAATATTTGGGATCATCTCGTGTGTTAACCTAGCAAGCGTACATTAATGAAAATTATTAGACGACTAAGAAAATAACTATCATGTATTACTAAAAAAAATTCTCCCATTATAATATTTTAATAGATAATATATTTGTCAATTTTTTCAATATTTACTAAATAAATATTCACTTACCAAAACTTTATCTATAACTTTAACAAAGTAAGATTGAAATAATATTCATGTAATAACAAAAAAACAGAAAACCCGACAAAATCGAGTCAATCCAAACCGATATAATTGGTCCAGTTTGGTTTTGATAAAAATCGAACCGACCCGGTCCATGTACACCCCTAATTAAAATTCCTAAAGTTAATTATAAAAAAAATTATTTACAAAAAAGGCTAAAATTACTCCTTTACTATTTAAAAAAAAATCCTCTATTATACAAGTTGATTATCTCAGACTAATGTTCAACTTTGGGTCAACATTACCCTTATTTTTTCTCTTGATTTGTTTAAGAATTTAATCTTTCATCTAGAAAGTGTCAAGTATTTTGAAAAAGTTGGACCTAATGCAATTGAGTGCCACCAAAAGGGTTGTTGGCCAAAAAATGTCAAATTTGGCAACATGTAAATTGAAATTTGAGTTTGAATTTCATTTGGAATTAGGGTTCTGTATTTGGTCCCCATGGAAAGACCAAAAAGCCAATAAAAAAACAAGAGAACAGCCTCTTATGTTTATGTTTCAGTAAAGTTTTCAAGAGTCATCAAAAGACAGACAGAGATAAGGTTGCTGAGGACCTTTCCTAGATGCACACCTACCCCTCTCCTACTTTTAGCACTAGTTTTGGTTCAGAACAACAACAACAACAATAACCCAGTAAAATTTCAGAAGTATGAAATTTGGGGACGATAATATATTTGTAGATTTTACCTCTATTTCATAGAATAAAGAAATTGTTTTCGATAAACTCTCGGCTCAAGAAAACAAAAACGAAAGAGAGAAATATCATTACCATCAACAAAAATCATAGAAATAGTAAAAGTGTTATAAGAAACCAAAAAATAGTTGAGATATAAAATTTCAAGGTTATTAGGTTATTTTGGGTTTATAATTTCAAGATTATATTCCCGTTCAATATGAAATATAAAATATCAAGATTTTGGTGTAAATTTTATATTAATATTAATATTAAATAAAAATAATTTTAAATTTTATATGGGAATTAGTATTTTCACTTTTGTAACCAAATGTTCCCTTAGGTCTCGCGCCCGCTTGATTCCGAAAAATAAAAGGAGAGCTTGACCATAATTTTCCAAATAAGAAATAAAATTTCACTAATTGAAAGGAAAAAAGGCTTTGACCATTGTGATTTGATTTCTTGCTATTAAGAGATCTCTGCCATTCGTTTGATTGTAGATAAAGTCAAACAAAATTATAAAACATGAATCATGATATAAAGATGGCAACATAGGTGAATTTCAAGATTTAAACTCTATAGGTTTAATTTTTAAGATTTTTAATATTGAACCCATTATATTTTTAAGGTTATGGGTTCAAATTTATTATTTTTGTATTTTTATGAATTTTTTCTCATAAATTTCTACTCCGCGTCAAAAATTACGGGTTCATTTGAACTTGTAACTATCCCGCTGCATCTGCCCCTGGATTGCAATATTTAACGTAATTAATATCTAAATTATTAAGTGTAATCTTTTTTAAGAATATCGATTTATAGCATTGAAAATGAAATATGTAGTGCACAAGAAAAAACATGCATTTTATTTAGGTGCTTTATTCAAGTAATGTTAAATCCAATATTAGATTTTCCTATTGAACTTGATAAAAGATAATACCAAAAATGTGATAATATAAAATAATCCTAATATCACTTAAGGTTGTTTGGTACATCAGATAAGAATAATAATCTCAGAATAAAGTTTGAGATTAACTTTATCTCATGTTTGACTTGTGGTATTAGTTAATTCCGAAATAACTTTTACACTAAAATGCTAGGATTAGCTATCCTATATAAAAGATGGGATAGCCAATCTCATGTGATATCCCACACCCATGGGATATCCTGGCAGGGGCGGCCCTTCCTTAAAGTAGAAAAATTTATTGTTAGATGACTAAGAAAATTAACTATCACGTGTTACTAAAAAGAATTTTCATAAGAATACTTTAGTTGATTATATGTTTGTTATTATTTTTTTTTAATTTTTAGGAAACATATATTCACTTATCAAGACTTATCTTTAACTTTAATAAAGTAAAAATGAAATAATATTCATGTAATAAAAAAACCCGAAAATTCGAAAGTCTGACAAACACGAACCAATCCAAACGATATAAATGGTTTGGTTTAATTTTGGTAAAATCCGAACCAACCCGGTCCATATACATCCCTACATTATGAAGTAACAATTTGATGAGAATGTTGATAATAAAATCTCAAAATCTCTCGAAAAAACCTTCAGAGTTGATACTTTTTCTATATAGTAGACAAGACTATTTTTTTACTTCTAAATAGATTTAAACAATTCAAAGAATATTAAAATAGTTTTAATCTTCTATTTAGCGTTAAAAAAACTGAGATCTTTAGATAATAGAAATTTAGATCATTAGATGATGAAAATTTAGAAAACTATTGTCTTAGTCTTGAATTTTTTTAAAGCATAATAATCAATCTGATATTGGTGGATCAGATTTATTTTTTGAATTAAAAGTGTTAAGAAGACACTACAACTAGAAGATAACAGTTCAATTGATATACTCAATCAAACAAAAGATTTGATTCTTTACCAAATATCTATATTGCTTATAAAATAATGTTAATAACTCCTTACCGTTACTTCAGTTGAAAGAAGCCTTTCAAAGTTAAAATTGATAAGATCTTAATTAAGATCAACAATGTCTCAATATAGGTTAAATAGATTAGTTATATTGTCAATTGAGAATAACTCATTAATAAAAATTGAATATACAAAAATTACTAATGACTTTGCCACTAAAAAAATTAGAAAAATAGACTTGAAATAATAATAATTTTAAAAAAAAAAAAAAAAAAAAGTTAAGGTCCCTCACAAAATTTAATTTTAGGTTACAAAATTTATCGGTCGGTCCGTAGCATCATAAGGAGGACCCGATATCCCACCATTATATCAAATGACCCGGTTAAAGTAAAAACAAATATCATGTTCTTTCGGCTTTTTTTCAAAAGTACAAACTAAAATTATTTAATTTACTAAATACTTTATAAATTATGAAAAATCTGTAGGGATGTTTGAAAAGTTACTCCCTACGGAGGGAGTAATGCCTTCCCCAAACAAACACAATTGGAAAAAACACAGAACCAGCCCACCCAAGTGGTATCTCAAGTTTTGGATTCATGACGTGGAGAAATCACAACCGTTAATTCTAAAATTCAGATCAGACGAACCTTCTCAACTCTTTCCTTCATATTCGAAAGCAATCATGTAATGTCGTCAAATTCTCCCGATATTTTACATACCTAACGTGGTTATCTTATCTTCTCGGTTAAAACTAAAGACTCTGGAAAAAGAAGACTGAAAATCGGGTCCCACCGAAAATTGCCACGCGGCAACTCGCCCTTGTCTAATCCACTGCGAAAGAATCTCTAAACCCACTAAATAATCACGTATTTTGCATTATCACGTGAAAAAAAAAGAAAGAAGAGCAAATAAAAAGCCCAGATTTTTAATTCGGGCCAAAATCAAGGCCCATAACCCGGCCTCTTCTTTTCCCCCTATATAAGCAAACGAACCCTCCCATGCAATTCTCGCTCATTTCACAGTTGGATTACTGTTTCCCCATATATCTCTATCAGCAGTCTTATTTTCCGGTAACCGCTTAGGTTTCCGACCAAATCCTTTCTTCTTTTCCGGCTGCCAATTTCGGTTAAGATCTGTATGGTGTTGTGTTTGCTTGAATTTTAGGTTTGTTTTGATTTCGATTGGGTAGTCCGATTTTTGTTTTGAAAATTAAAATTTGCTTCTTCTGAAAGGTCAGTGTGGGGATTTTTGGTTCGTATAGTGGTGTGTTAGAAGGTGGTTGTCTTTTGATTAAGTTCTCTTTTTGCTTCTTTTGAGGGGGTAGCCGGGGCTCCGGCCTCGGCGGGTTCTAAAGCCCCCAGTTATTACAACATTGGTGAAAATTCTGTTGTATAAAAAATCCTTTAATTTTCTCTCTATTCTTTGATTCTTTTGTTTTTACTTTCTTAAAAGAAACAAACAGATTAGGGAAGAGATGCCTGCCTTAGGTTGTTGTGTAGACGCTGCTGTTTCTCCTCCTCCCGGCTATTCCTTCCTTTGGGATAGCTCTCTTCCCCCGCCGGAGATTTTTCCCTCCGGCGTACCTCCGTCGACAAACACCACCTCCACTACCACCAC
Organism: Nicotiana paniculata; assembly: GCA_005239505.1. Lineage (NCBI taxonomy): Eukaryota > Viridiplantae > Streptophyta > Magnoliopsida > Solanales > Solanaceae > Nicotiana > Nicotiana paniculata. The sequence goes on from ML315037.1 coordinate 11,981, forward strand.
CACCACCCATTGGTCTCCGGCGCACTCATCCGCTCTTTATTCTATTGACGGATGGGGTGCTCCGTATTTCACCGTTAATTCCTCCGGTGATATCTCCGTTAAGCCACATGGTACGGAAACTCTGCCTCACCAGGAAATTGATCTCCTTAAGGTCGTGAAAAAAGCATCCGACCCGAAAAATTTGGGTGGACTCGGGTTGCAGTTTCCGCTCGTTGTTCGGTTCCCTGATATTCTGAAAAACCGGTTGGAGTCTCTACAATCGGCTTTTGATTATGCGGTTCAGTCACAAGGTTATGAGGCTCACTACCAAGGTGTTTACCCTGTTAAATGCAATCAGGACAGGTTCGTTGTTGAAGATATTGTCAAATTCGGGTCGGCTTTTGGGTTCGGTCTCGAAGCCGGGTCGAAACCCGAGCTCCTCCTAGCTATGAGCTGTCTCTGCAAGGGCAGCCGTGAGGGTCTTCTTGTATGCAACGGGTTTAAGGATGCTGAGTACATTTCGCTTGCTTTGGTTGCAAGGAAGCTCATGTTGAATACTGTAATTGTGCTTGAACAAGAGGAGGAGCTTGATTTGGTGATTGACATCAGCAGAAAAATGGCTGTCCGGCCTGTGATCGGGCTTCGGGCTAAGCTCAGGACCAAACATTCGGGCCATTTCGGATCCACTTCTGGAGAGAAAGGTAAGTTTGGGCTTACGACAACACAGATCGTTCGTGTGGTGAAGAAGCTAGAAGAATCCGAAATGCTTGATTGTCTTCAGTTGCTGCATTTTCATATTGGATCTCAGATCCCTTCGACGGCTTTGCTTGCTGATGGCGTTGGTGAGGCTGCTCAGATTTACTGTGAATTAGTCCGCCTTGGTGCTGGCATGAAATACATTGATTGTGGTGGTGGCCTTGGAATTGACTATGATGGTACAAAATCATGTGATTCCGATTGTTCTGTCGGATATGGCCTTCAGGAGTATGCCTCTACGGTTGTTCAAGCTGTTCGATTTGTTTGTGACCGGAAGAACGTGAAACATCCGGTGATCTGTAGCGAGAGTGGGAGAGCAATTGTATCTCATCACTCTGTTCTGATATTTGAGGCTGTTTCTTCAACTACTACACGCTCACAAGAGTTGTCTTCTGTTGATCTCCAGTCATTTGTGGAGAAGCTAAATGATGATGCTCGTGCTGATTACCGGAATTTATCTGCTGCTGCTATTCGTGGAGAGTACGATACATGTGTACTTTATGCTGATCAGTTGAAGCAGAGATGTGTGGAGCAGTTCAAAGATGGTAATTTGGACATGGAACAACTTGCTGCTGTAGATGGCATTTGTGATTTCGTGTCGAAGGCTATTGGGGCTTCTGATCCTGTCCGCACATATCATGTGAATCTTTCGATCTTCACTTCAATTCCTGATTTTTGGGCAATTGACCAACTATTCCCAATTGTTCCCATCCATAAGCTAGATGAACGGCCTGGAGTCCGAGGAATTTTATCGGACTTGACCTGTGATAGTGATGGGAAGATTGATAAGTTCATTGGTGGAGAGTCAAGCTTGCCTCTCCATGAATTAGGAAGTAATGGTGGTGGTGATGGTGGGAAATATTATCTGGGAATGTTTTTGGGTGGGGCTTATGAGGAGGCGCTCGGGGGCCTCCATAACTTGTTTGGCGGACCCAGCGTTTTGCGCGTGTCGCAGAGCGATAGCCCACACAGCTTCGCTGTGACATGCGCTGTTCCTGGTCCGTCTTGTGCTGATGTTCTCCGGGCGATGCAGCACGAGCCTGAACTCATGTTCGAGACGCTCAAGCACCGTGCTGAAGAATTCGTGCACAATGACGACGAACAAGAAGAAGATAAAGGGCTTGCATTTGCATCTTTAGCCAGCAGTTTAGCTCAATCCTTCAACAATATGCCTTACCTTGTTACTAATTCATCTTGCTGCATTACTGCTGCCAATAACAGGGGCTATTACTATTGCAATGATGAGAACATTGTTGGGGTTGGAGCAGAATCTGCTGCAGCTGAAGAAGAGCTTTGGCCTTACTGTGTTGCTTGAAGTGTCTTGGGATCATTTCCAGTTTCCACCAGTGTTGTTCCTTTTTTGTTTCAATAAAGTGGCAATTTAGTTTGTCGTTGAGGTCGTCTGTTTCATTAATTATGTCATTTTTGGTTTAATTTTTATTTTCTATTGTTGTTGGAACGCCAGAAATTGTGGAGAAAGCAAGGGATTATGTAATCTCCCCCATCTTATTAAATGCATTTACTTCTCTTACAACTCCTGTGTCCTTTTTCTAAGTTATATTTTTCTCTTTGCTACATTTTGAATCTTACTTCTTATGGAACATTTTTGGAATTTGTGGTCCTAAATAAGTTAAAAAGGGGTTCAAAATATTTGTGTCAAAATATTTGTCTCATTAAGGGTAAAATTGTACGTCTAAACTAAATTATTTTCAAATTTAGGAAGAGTCATTCTTTTTTAAACGGACTAAAAGGGAAATAGTTTAACATAAATTAAAATAAAGGGACGGACTAAAAGGAAAATAGGTTCACACAAACTGAAACGGTGGGAGTAAGTTGAAGATGAACAATCTTACCAAACCGATCATTAAGTTAATAGTAGTAGAATGTAAAATAAAAATGATTGTTTAGGGAAGATGGGGTGGGTAGAGTCAGATTTATGGTTTAAATTTTATGAGTTCAATATTTAACGATTTTAATATTAAATCGGTGTATTTCTAAAATATGAGTTCTAAAATAGGGTTTAGATTCACTATTTGTTGATTTTCACAGATAATTTATGCATCTAATTTAATTCATTCTCAATAGCCACAAGACTTTGAGAGTGATATGTTTTCGACGAATGCTCTTATTATACTCGTAGTTTTTGAAGAATAAGAGGGCGTTTGGACACAAAATTTAATGGAAGATTTTTCCAAAAAAAAATTTACATTTTTTCGAAATCAGCGTTTGTTTATAAAATTTCTAATTTTCATTTGAAAATGCATTTTAGAAATTTTCGAACATTTAATAAACTTCAAAAAACTGTTTGTTAAAATTTTTACTCAAATTACTTACAAAACTTCAAAAACAACTCAAATTGAAATTTATATCCAAATACAACTCTAAATTTCAAATACCATTTTCACTTTTAAAAAAAATTTCAACCATTTTTTTAAATTTCACAATTCTCATGTCAAACGCCTACTAAGAATCACTATGCAACATCTATATCGACAATTCAAGCATTATATACGTCATTAGTCCAGATCCTTTGTAAGAACTAGCCGTAATATGGTTTGGTGGTGATTTGTGGCGGTGGGGCCTTTTGTGGGCTAAATTCGTTTATGATAATATTGAATGGTGTACCCAAAATATGCGAAAAAGTGTTTTGGGACATAAGATTGTGGTCCTGTTAGATACTCCCATTATTTTTGACACATCCGTTAAGGAAATACGAATTTCTAAAAAAGAAAAAATCTTTATTAAATTAATCTTAATTAATTATTACTTTGACACATTAAATAATTTTGAAAAAATAAAATTAATTCCTTCTTATATGTAAATTGACACTTATTTTAGACTAAAATAAAAAATAAAAAAATAATCACAAAGAGAAAGAAATAATTTTTAGGTCTAAAGTTTAAATGTGTGGTGGAGGATTCTGTAGGGGGTGGGGTTCAATTGATTAGAAGTACTTGGCTGTTAGCATTACAGAATCTTCTTGGAATCTCATCATAGTTCAGTGAATATGTTTGTGTGGGGCTGCTTTGCAATAATAATCATGTGGGTGTAGTGACATTGTCAGAAAAATATTTTTATTTTTAGTTTTGTACCTCAATTTTGTCTCCGTCTCCCCCTACTTTTATATTACTCTATTTTGATTTTATATGCTTATTTAGACTCGAGGATTTATTAAAAATAGCTGGCTCTGCATACATAAAATAAGAGTAAAGTTGTGGGGATGCTTATTGGATAGATCGGATGGATAATTATATTTAACGGTTCGATTTATCGATTATCGGATTATAAATATAATAATTCGCTACTCGTTCAATAAGACAACATGCAAATTAGTATCGAATTAATAATTATTGGACAATTATCGAATGATTTATCGAATAAATCAAATAAAGAATAATCCTAGTCTGTTGCTACGTGATAAATCTGTTAACACTTTGTAATTTGTACTCGATTGTCGTGTGAGTCAAAAAAGAAGTATTTTCACCTATAAATTAAGGCTTTTTATTGTTACATAACAAAGCTCCTAATAACTAGAAAAGTCTTGGAACTTTATCTCTAAATTATTTTAAATTATTTAGGTACTTTAAAATATGAGATGAATGCACCAGGATTTCATGTTTATATAACATCACATAATACCGGGTTATATGATTTTAGTTTTTTTCTTCTTTTTTTTTAAATTCAATCTACTCGACAAAGGAGAAAATAGAATAAAAAGGAACTCCAACGATTTCAGGGTAAAAATGAAAAAAATAAAAAAAATTAATTGGTTAGCGATTTATCCGATAAGAAAATTGAGCAATCCGCTCCCAAACCGTTAAGTCGTTAATTATAAAATTTCAATATGTTCAGCAACCATTACCCGATAATCTTATACCAATAAACCATCGGTTCGGTTCGTTTAAAAGTTATAGTTCGATTTTGAACAGCCCTACTAGGTACTCTCTATCCGCCTCAGACCACACTTATTGAATTATACTGGATTTATTATTGTTGTTGTTGTTAATTTTTATTTTTATAGGTAAGGGATCTGAAAATAAAATATAAGAGACATTGAACCATTTCCTTTTGAATTTTGCATGATAAAATATTTTTCCACTGAGTAGATTAGTAAATTTGAAAAATTGTGTGATGAAAATAAAAGAAAATCATGTGGTAGGGAGAAAGAAAGATTAACAAGCTGTGTGGTGTTGATCTGTCCAATCTTGAACAAAGTTTATTTTATTGTTTTGTATGAAACACGATGACTTAATTACAATAACAAATTTGTATTTTTTATGTAATATTTTGATAAAAGATTCCATTAAAAATATTAGAGACCTTAGAGAAAGAGCAGGTAGAGAGAAAAATATTTTAAAATGTAATGGTTTCTTAAACAAATACTTCCAACTAACTGCCCCATTGTATTTGGCCTTTATACCTTTTTCTTGTTTGTCCACAAATCAATAAAATGATTTAGAGTCATCATGTCATCGAGTCCTAAAGATCTTCTGGACAAGAATTACGCAGGGCCGAACCTAGAATTTAAATGTTGTACGTATACTTTTACAATTAATCAAAATTTATTTTGTATATAAAATATCATTACTAATATATCACTATTCTTTTAAAAATATATATATATATATATATATATATATATATATATATATATATATATATATATATATATATATATATATATGTATATATGAAATTTTTGCGATCATTACAATATAGGATGTCCTCTTGATTTATGGGCCTTTTTTAGTTTGGCAGTGGGTGAAATTTTCGGGGGCTTTTGCATCCGTACCCCTTTTTTGTGTCACGTTTTAACTTATACCTGCTTCGTAAAAAAAATTGTATCGATACCCGCTTTTGCGCATAACTTCAGCATACATGGCTGAAGTAGCAAAGATAATCACGCAAAACTTCAGCATTCTAGTAGACGGGCCTGAAGTAGCTTGCGAACTTCAGCTCTAGAGTTGAAGTTGTTGTCTTTGTAACTGGGGAACTAACTTCAGCTCTAGAGCTGAAGTTTTTGTCTTTGTAATTGGGGAAAGTTTCCCAGTTAGAAAGACAAAAACTTCAGCATACGGAGCTGAAGTTCCCCCAGTTCTAGAGCTGAAGTTTTATCTTTGTAACTGAGGAACTTCAGCATACGGGGCGAAAGTTCTCTAGAGCTGAAGTTTTGTCTTTGTAACTAGGGGAACTTCAGCCCCGTATGCTGAAGTTTTTGTCTTTATAACTGGAGAACTTCAACTTAACTGGTGAACTTCAGCTCAGCGAGGGAAAGGGAGCTGAAGTTATTTAAAAAGTGGGTACAAGTAAAAAGTTTTAAAAAAAGCGGGTATAAGTTAAATGGGGACGACCAAATAGGCTGCCCCGCGTAATTTTTACAATTTTCGTCGACCCTTGTTCCTTTATGTATCAAACCGTTTAATAAATAATTTCCTTTTCATTTTGTTATACTAGATAGAATAAGGTCTGTATACATATTACTTTCTCCAAATTCCTTCCGTGAATTTAAACTGAATTTTTTGTTGTTATTGTTGTTGTACGTATACGTGTAGAGAGTGTAAGATAAGATTCCATATAAGATTGCGGTTCTTGTCATGACTTTTAATAACTACCCAGCATTAGATCAAATATTGTTGAGAATATGTGGCAGCTGGAGATTGTTGTCATTTAAATGTGTGATTGTGCATAAAAATGCCATTCTTTAAGATGGATTTGGATGGTGGGAATGCTAGCTCTCTTGATGAAAGGACTAAAATAGGTCAGATCTAAAATACAAGAAATTACAGATGAGGATGTGCTGGTGGTGGTATGACTAGGAAGTTTGCTTTTCAAGCAGCTAAAGGGCATTCTTTTTCTTGGAAAATTAGGAGGAAAATTGTCAGCTGCTATTCTTCGGGTGCGCATTGAGTAAATTATTTACTGTGCAATAACTCGCAAAACACAAGAAATATAAACTGCACAAGCCCGATGTTGTATGGGTCAAAATTCGATCGAGAAAATTCAGCACGAAGAGAGGATTATCATGAGTAATTGTATTGTCGTGAGCAATTTGGCCGAGGTCGACCATTGATTAACGGAACGTATCGCCAAGCGGTCAATCACAGCAGAGGTCAAGTAGGGTAGGTAGTAGTAACGGCTAGTTTTGTATTGGGATCTTCAGAGGGAATATTTTATTGAATAATCTCTCTTTTTATACTTTTAGGGTTCTTTGAAAAAATACCATATAAATAGAATGAGAGATAAGGCCAATAGCATGTAATATTCTATGTGATACGAGCTCATTAGAAACGCAAGCTCTCTAGATAAACACAAAGAACAACTTTCTGAAGAGATTCGTCTTATTGCATTACTTAACACAAATCTCTTGCATTACTTAACACAAATCTGAAGTTATTATCTTTAACTATGATTAACCTCTTGAATAACTGATTAATTCGTTTAGTAAAAAATTATCACTTTTTGGTCAAACAGATGCGACAAACTCCGACTTAAGAGACCGTTGGTGACAGGATCTCAAATTTTCCATGTGAAAAATCACCCACCCAACAAACTCAGTAAATCCTTACGAGCCAAAGGGCAGTGCCGTGTGTTGAGTTATGGCAACTTGGGATCTCAACTTGATAATGTAATGCTAAATAAGGTAAATGTTGAGAAGATTTTAATTTTGTGGAATATTTTATTTTGTCTTTAGTTGGAATAGAGAAGCCAAAACAAGAAAAAACTGGCACAAAAGTCCAAGACAAATTTTCTGTTCATTTGCTACTGCTTATGCAAGTGAAAAGGTTATTTTCTGACTCTATCTAATCTAGAACTTGTTGAAACACGGTATTTGGCAACTCATATGGAGACCCAATTGTGAAGAAGTAAATATCTTCTCCTAATAATTTTCAAAAAGGAATTCACCTTTTTCCGAAATCAGTGTCTGTTCATAAAATTTTCAATTTTTACTTAAAAATACATTTTAAAAATTTTCAACAATTCAAAAAACTCCAAAATATTTTTCAAAATTTTCACTCATAAAACTCAAAAACAACCCAAAATTATATTCATGTCCAAACACAACTCTAAGCTAGCATTTTGACCATAGATTCCCAAATTTATTTTGAAAAATCTGATTTGGGTGAAATTTGGTTTGAAGATGAAAATGTGTTTGGGCATCAGTTTTCAAAACATATTTTCCAAATATATTTTGGAAAAACATGAAATATGATTATACCCACAAGTTCTAAAAACTATCACAAATATCCAACAATACACATATCAATAACATTCATTATATTACCGCAAATCATAGTCCTGAACATAAATAAATTTGGTACAAAATTATTATTTTTATAATGAACTACATGATATACTATCAGATGACCGAGAAGACGAACCAACATTGTTATAAAATAATGAATGGCGGGCTCTTTTATAAAATACAAAAGTATAAAACTGAGATCATTAGATGATGAGAACTAACAAAAATATTATCTTAATGGTGCACGCTAGTAGGTAACTGAGTGCATAGTCAAAATACATACAAGATGGTCTTTTACAAAATAAAATGGAAAAAAATATCAAATAAAAGAATTTGTTAATTAAATATAAGCCTTTTCTTAAGATTTGGCTTTAAGGCACCAAAATTTGTCGAGCCACCTCTGCATTGATTTTAATCGATTTTAACTCAACTGTTTTATCAACAAACCGACCAATGATTCCCACGGAAAAGACGAATTTTAGATAGAGGAGGTGGATAAGAGTAGGTGGTTTTAGGTAGGGAGAATATTAAGAAGACAATTTGGAGGAAAATTGAGTTATGAATTTGACTGGTTGTTTGATGAAATAAACGTTGATTATGCTTTTGGGTCTTGTTATAGCAAGTTGATTGATTTTGACAATCCGCCCCTATTCCTAGGAGACTTCCTTCTGTCTCCCTCCTCTCCTCTCCGGTGGTGCCAATTTGAGCCCAAATTCGTTCAACCCGTCTAACTCATTATTTTTTATAATCTATTCTGACCCATTAAAAAATCCAAATACAATCTATAAAACTTACCCAAAATAAAGGTATCTCAACCCAATTTATTTAGAAATTTACTTAATTGCCTCAATTTTATTTTCTTTTTGTATATTCAATTTTCTGTTTTTTTATTTTTCTACACCACCCATCCCTATTCCCTACCACCACCACCCACCCTACCCCCGAACCCTC
>MDKI01242290.1:0-24033 GCA_005239505.1 Nicotiana paniculata
ATCAAGTGCTAAAGGTCGCTCTGCTACTGGAAGGTAGGCTAAACTCTCCAAACTCTCCGCTCTGCGACTTAGGGCATCGGCCACCTCATTGGCCTTCCTCGAATGATACAAAATAGTGAGGTCATAGTCCTTGAGAAGCTCCAACCACCTCCTCTAACGCAAATTCAGATCCTTCTGCTTAAGCAGATGCTGCAAACTATGGTGATTAGTGAAAATCTCACAATGCACTCCATATAAATAATGACGCCAAATCTTCAAGGCGTGTACAATATCTGCTAGCTCAAGATCGTGCACTAGATAATTCTTCTCGTGCACCTTGAACTGTCTAGACGCGTAGGAAATCACCCTACTGTCCTACATCAGAATCGCTCCAAGGCAAACCCTCGAAGGTTCATAGTAAACACTATAAGAACCTGAACCCGTAGGCAAAATCTACACCAGAGCTGTAGTCAAAGCTGGCTTGAGCTTCTGAAAGCGCTCCTCACCTTCCTCAGTCCACCTGAACTGAGCACCCTTCTAGTTCAGTCTGGTCATAGGTGCTGCAATAGATGAAAACCCTCTACGAATCAGCGATAGTACCCTGCAAAAAAACCAAGGAAACTGCGAATCTCAGTAGCTGATGAAGATCTAGGCCAACTCTGCACCGCCTCCACCTTCTTCGGATCAACCTGAATACCCTCACTGGACACCACGTGCCGCAAGAATTCTACTGAAGCCAGCCAAAACTCACACTTCAAAAATTTTGCATACAATCTCTTCTCTCTCAAGGTCTGAAGCACAACTCTCAAATACTTCTCATGATCCTCACGAGATCGGGAATATGCCAAGATATCGTCAATAAACACGATGATGAAAGAATCCAGATAAAGTCGGAATACACTGTGCATCTAGTGCATAAAGGATGCTGGGGCATTGGTAAGCCCAAATGACATAACCAGAAACTCATGATGACCGTATCTAGTCCTGAAAGCAGTCTTCGGGATGTCTGGCCCCCGAATCTTCAATTGATGATAACCAGAACGCAAGTCAATCTTGGAAAATACCCTGACACCCTGCAACTGATCAAACAAGTCATCTATACGAGGCAAGGGATACCGATTCTTCACCGTAACTCTGTTCGGCTGCCGATAATCAATACACATACGCATAGAACCATCCTTCTTCCTTACAAACATTACCGGTGCACCCCAAGGTGACACACTAGACCGAATGAACCCCTTATCTAGGAGTTCTTGAAGCTGGTCCTTTAATTCCTTTAGCTCCGTTGGTGCCATATGATAAGGTGGAATAAATAAAGGCTGAGTTCCTCGCACCAGGTCAATACTAAAATCATTTTCCCTTTCAGGTGGCATGCCTGGTAGGTCTGCGGGAAACACGTCCGGAAAGTCACGGACCACAGGAACTGAATCAACAGTGAGAGTCTCACCACTGATATCCCTTATAAAATCCAGATACGATAAACACCCCTTCTCAACCATACGCTGAGCCTTCATGTAAGAAATCACCCTGCTAGGCACATAAGAAGAAGAGACCTCTCCACTCAACCCTCAGACATCCGGGCATAGCTAAGGTCACGGTCTTAGCGTGACAATCAAGAACAGCATGACACAGAGATAACCAATCCATGCCCAATATCACATCAAAATCGATCATGCTAAGTAACAGTAGGTCCAGTCGGGTCTCCAGACCCCAATAGATATCACACACGACCGATACACACGGTCCATAACAACAGTATCGCCCACCGGAGTTAACACATGAACAGATGTAACTAAAGACTCACGGGGCATATCCAGAATATGGGAAAAATATGAAGAAACATAGGAATATGTAGAACCAGGGTCAAATAAAGCCAAAGAATCCCGGCAACAGACTGAGACAATACCTGCGATCAATGCATCGGAGGCCATAGCATCTGGCCTGGCTGGAAAGGCATACATACGTGCCTGACCTCCACCTGCCTGACCTCCCCCTCTAGGGCGGCCTTTAGCTGATTGAATACCACCCCTGGCTGCCTGGGTGGGTGGTGAAGTAACTTGAGCTGAAGTCAAAGGCTGGCTCCTCAGCTGAGATGGACCTCCAAGAAGATGAGGACACTGCCTTCTCATATGCCCAAACTCTCCACACTCATAACATCTCCTTGAAGCTGGAGACTGGGACTGGAATGGACCCCTGGCACCAGAATGGCCACAAGGAGAACCATGCCTAGAAGAACCCTGAGCTGATGGTACTGGAGCTGCGCTCTGGGCTGGAAGGGCACAAAATGAAGAATGGCCTGGCTGAAAATCGCGGGGACCATGACCCGAAGATGCACCACTATAGGCTGGGCGGCCTGACCGAGGAGGCCTGAACGAACGACCTTTACCATGCTGAAACTTCCCTCTGGAAGGAGCACCACTAGAACCAACCGATCCACGAGGCCTCTTGGTCTCCCTCTCTACACGCTCTTTGCGGTGAACCGACTAGATATCTCGAGCAGTATCAACAACCTGCTCGAACTCAGTAAGTAATCAAAGTAACTAAAAACTTGTGTGTAGTGATGAGAATTTATAAATCATGTAATTCCATATAATGAACAACCAGCTCCAAGGAGCTATAGACTGGGACTGGAATGAACCCTTGACACCAGAATGGCCAGAAGGAGAACCATGCCTAGAAGAACCCTGAGCTGATGGTGCTCGAGCTGCGCTCTCGGCTGGAAGGGAATAAAATGAAGAATGGCCTGGCTGAAAATCGCGGGGACCATGCCCCGAAGATGCACCACTATAGGCTGGGCGGCCTGACCGAGGAGGCTTGAACGAACGACCTTTACCATGCTGAAACTACCCTCCGGAAGGAGCACCACTAGAACCACCCGATCCATGAGGCCTCTTGGTCTCCCTCTCTACACGCTCCTGGTGGCGAACCGACTAGATATCTCGAGAAATATCAACAACCTGCTCGAACTTAGTAAGTGATCAAAGTAATTAAAACTTGAGTGTAGTGGCGAGAATTTATAAATCATGTAATTCCATATAATGAATAACAGTGGAAATGAATAAATTAAGTCAGGAATCTACAACTCCGAATATTTCATAAAACTCCAGTTTCCATTTAAAAATCTCTTATAAAAACATGATCATCAGAGGCTCAGTGTAAAAAAGAGTGAAAACAGCATTTTCATAAAATATAAGCCCCTCAGGCACAATATCACTCACAATAAAGCCTCTGGGGCAAGCCTCTCAGTTACTCGTGACTACGCTATCAGTATCTCATGCTCTCACTTAACACTCGTACTTAGCAAGTACCATGAACACACGCAACTACTGCGACGGGCAGCCCGCTCCATTACTATATATATATATACATGTGTGTGTGTGTGTGTGTGTTTATACTTCTGCGACATTCAACCCGATTCATATATATAATATACGCTGCGGCGTGCAACCCCATCCATAAAATAGTCGACTGCGCTCACTTGGGGTGTACAGACTCTTGGAGGGGCTCCTTCAGCCCAAGCTCTATACCTGCTGCGGCGTGCAGCCCGATCTAATATTTATATTGCTGTGGCGTGCAGCCCAATCCATAAATAACATATATTGTTGCGACGTGCTGCCTGATCCATATGTAATACATAACATATATATTGCTGCGGCGTGCAGCCCGTCCCATAACTATCCTCACATACTCGGCGCTCAGCTTAACACATATATACTGCTACGGCGTGCAGCCCGATCCATAACTATCCTCACATACTCGGCTCTCAGCCTGACTCAGTCACCCTCACAAGCCACTTGGGCAAATTCATGTCAACTCACGGGACTCAGCCTAAAAATACTTTTCAGAGTTTTCAAAACAGTATGATAATAGTGAAAATAAAAACAAGTAGGAAACATGACTGAGTTCATAGATGTTCTGTCAGGATAGTGGTAGACTAGTGTTAAAGTACCTCTGAGGGTCTAAACAGGTCCGCACAAGGCCCCAATCATGGATCACTGCCCATAAACAAGTATAAATTTCTAAAATGCAGGATATCATAAGGTTTCAAATCAAACACGCGGCTTAATAATCGTTACGGTACGCACCAAGTCACAATCCCTATCGATGCACGCCCCTACGCTCGTCACCTAGCATGTGTGTCACCTCATTTACCAAAACAATACCAAATCACGGGGTGTCACACCCTCAGGTTTAGAGTTACATTTGTTACTTACCTCAAGACAGCCCAAAAGCTACTCCGCGATGCGCTTGCCCCTTGAATTGGCTCCAAAATGCTCAGAATCTAACCAAAATCAGATTAACATAATCAATATACTCAACAGAACAAAATCTAATCGAAATATACAAATTTTAGCCCAATTCTCGAAATTCGGCCAAACCCAAGCCCCGAGCCCACATCTCGGAATTCGATAAAAATCATAAAACTAGAATCCTCATTACCTTACGAGTCTACTCATACCAAATTTACAAAAATCTGACCTCAATTTCCCACTCAAAACACCAAGAGAATTTTCTAAACTTTCTTCGTATTTTTCCCAACTTTCCTACTTCAATTCCTCAAATTGCATGGTGGAAATCAAGACAAATTCTTGAAATTGAACCAAAAATGATTGAAGACACTTACCACAAGAACCCCACTGAAAAGCTCGTCCAAAATCTCCTTCCCCGAGCTCTCTAATGAAAATATTGAGTTATGGCCAAGAATCCCTGAATTTAGAACTTAAAAACTGTTCTGCCCCGGCCTCTTTCTTCACTGCGGTCGCGGAAACTCGCACGCGATCGCGAAGAAAAATTCTTCTACCCCATCAAATTACACTACGCGATCGCAGACATTCACACGCGATCTCGATTCAATCGGACATAAACTCATGCGATCGCGAACCACTCTACGCGATCGCGAAGAACAACGACTCAGCCCCCCATGCGCCCCTTCAACTCTACGCGATCGCGACCCCCAGCACGCAATCACATATATTAAGAATCCTTTCATCCCCAGCTAGGCCTACGCGATCGCAATTATCCACACGCGATCGCGTAGAAGGAAACCAGAAACTCACACCAGCAAAATCTACACAATTTTTAAGCATCAGAATTGGTCTGTTAGCCACCTGAAACACACCCGAGGCCCTCGGGACCTCAACCGAACATACCAACATACCTCATAACATCATTAAAACTTAGTCGAGCCTTCGAAACACCAAAAACACTAAAATCACATCAAATTCAAGCCTATGAACTTTAAAACTTCTAAATTTCGCCAATGATGCCGAAACAAACCAAAACACATCCGATTGACCTGAAATTTTGCACACATATCCAATATGACACTACGAACCTGCTCCAACTTTCGGAATCCCATTCCGACCCTGATAGCCTATTTTCCACCACCGACCGGAAATCGCCAAAAACTAACTTTCGCCAATTCAAGCCTAATTCTACACCGGACATCAAAACTTCATTCCGAACACAATCCTAAGTCCCAAATCACCTAATGAAGCTATCCGAGCCATAAAATCCGCATTCCGAGGTCATTTACCAATAAGTCAACCCCCCATTGACCTTTTCAACTATTAAGTTAATTTAAGAGACTAAGTGTCTCGGTTCTCACCACGACCTCTCCGAACCCGAATCAACCGACCCAACATAACATATATAGGATAAGAAACATATGATAAAGCAGAAATAGGGGAAACTGGGCTAATCTCACGGAACGACCGGCCGAGTCATTACATCCTCCCCCTCTTAAACAAACATTCATCCTTGAACAGGTCTAGAAACAGACCTGGAGTCTCGAATAAGTGAGGATATCTGATCCGCATCTCCCGCTCGGTCTCCCAAGTGGAATCCTTCACCGACTGTCCTCTCAACTAAACTTTCACTGAAGCTATATCCTTAGACCTCAGCTTTCTGACCGGATGACCCAAAATAGCCACTGGCTCTTCCTCATATGACATATCACCCTCGAGCTGAACCATCCTGAAGTCCAAGACATGAGACGGGTCACCAACATATTTTTGGAGCATCAAAACATGGAACACCCGATGAATACTCGATAATCTGGGAGGCAAGGCAAGTCTATAAGCCACCTCCCCAATCCTCAGAAGCACCTCAAAAGGCCCTCCCCTCTTTCCGAACCTCATAACACCCTTCATGGGTGACACCTTCAGCAACACTTTCTCCCCTACCATGAAAGACACATCTCGAAACTTCCGGTCCGCATAACTCTTCTGCCTAGACTGCGCCATGCGAAGCCGCTCCTGAATCAATTTCACCTTGCCCAACGCATCCTGAACCATGTCTGTACCCAATAGCCTAGCCTCTCCCGGCTCAAACCAACAACCGGAGATCTGCACCTCCTACCATATAAAGCCTCATACGGAGCCATCTGGATACTCGACTCATAACTATTATTATAAGCAAACTCCGCGAGTGTCATGACCTGGTCCCAAGAACCCCCAAAATCAATTACACAGGCACGCAACATATCCTCCAAAATCTGAATAGTACGCTCCGACTGCCCGTCGGTCTGAGGATGAAACGCTGTGCTCAACTCGACCTGAGTACCCAACTCTTTATGTAGGGCTCTCCAAAACTGAGATGTGAACTGAGTACCTCTGTTAGAAATGATAGAAAATGGAACCCCATGCAATCGGACAATCTCCTTGATATAAATCTTAGCTAACTGCTTTGAAGAATAAGTAGTACCAATAGGAATGAAGTGCACAGACTTGGTCAGCCGATCCACAATAACCCACATAGAATCAAACCTCCTAGAAGTCCGCGGGAGTCCAACTATGAAGTCCATGGTGATTCGCTCCCACTTCCTCTCCAGAATATCAAATCTCTGAAGCAATCCACCTGGTCTCTGGTGCTCATACTTGGCCTGCTAGCAGTTGAGACACCGAGCCACAAACTCAACAATATCTCTCTTCATCCGCCTCCACCAATAATACTGTCTCAGATCCTGATACATCTTCGCTGCACCCGGATGGACGGAATATCGCGAACTATGGGCCTCAACTAGAATCAAATCTCGAAGCCCATCCTTATTGGAAACGCATATCCGGCCTTGCATCCTCATGACCCCATCATCACCAATAACCACATCCCTGGAATCATTGCGACGGACCCTGACCTGAAGAACAAGCAAATGTGGATCATCATAATGGCGTGGTCTAATTTGATCATAAAGAAAGACCTGGAGGCTACACAAGCCAATACCCATGGAGGCTCGGATAGATCCAATCTCACCAACTGACCTACTAAAGCCTGAACATCAAGTGCTAAAGGTCGCTCTGCTACTGGAAGGTAGGCTAAAATCCCAAAACTCTCTACTCTGCGACTCAGGGCATCTGCAACTACATTGGCCTTCCCCAGATGGTACAAAATATTGAGGTCATAGTCCTTGAAAATCTCCAACCACCTCCTCTGATGCAAATTCAGATCCTTCTGCTTAAGCAGATGCTGCAAACTACGGTGATTAGTGAAAATCTCACAATGCACTCTATACAAATAATGACGCCAAATCTTCAAGGCGTGGACAATAGCTGCTAGCTCAAGATCGTGCACTAGATAATTCTTCTCGTGCACCTTCAATTGTCTATACGCGTAGGCAATCACCCTACCATCCTGCATCAGAACCGCTCCAAGGCCAAACCTCGAAGAATCACAATAAACTGTATAAAAACCTGAACCCGTAGGCAAAATCAACACCGGAGCTGTAGTCAAAGATGACTTGAGCTTCTGAAATCTCTCCTCACCCTCCTCAGTCCACCTGAACTGAGCACCCTTCTAGTTCAGTCTGGTCATAGGTGCTGCAATAGATGAAAACCCCTCTACAGATCGGTGATAGCACCCTGCCAAACCAAGGAAACTGCGAATATTAGTAGCTGATGACGATCTACGCCAACTCTGCACCGCCTCTACCTTCTTTGGATCAACCTGAATACCCTCACTGGAAACCACGTGCCCCAAGAATGCTACTGAAGCAAGCCAGAACTCACACTTCGAAATTTTTCCTAGAATCTCTTCTCTCTCAAGGTCTGAAGTACAACTCTCAAATGCTGCTCATGATCCTCCCGAGATCGGGAATATACCAAGATACCGTCAATAAACACGATGAGGAAAGAATCTAGATAAGCCCAAAATACACTGTGCATCAAGTGCATAAAGGCTGCTGGGGCATTAGTAAGCCCAAATGACATAACCAGAAACTCATAATGACCGTATCTAGTCCCGAAAGCAGTCTTCGGGATGTATGCCCTCGAATATTCAACTAATGATAACCGGAATGCAAGTCAATCTTGGAAAATACCGTGGCACCCTGCAACTGATCAAACATGTCATCTATACAAGGCAAGGGCTACCTACTCTTCACCGTAACTCTGTTCAGCAGCCGATAATCAATACAAATATTCATAGAACCATCCTTCTTCTTTATAAACATTACCGGTGCACCCAAGGTGACACACTAGGCCGAATGAACCCCTTATCTAGGAGTTCCTGAAGTTGCTCCTTTAATTCCTTTAGCTCCGTTTGTGCCATATGATAAGGTGGAATAGAAATAGGCTGAGGGCCTGGCACCAAGTCAATACGAAAATCAATGTCCCTTTCAGGTGGTATGCCTGGCATGTCTGCGGGAAACACATCCGGAAAGTCACGGACCATAGGAGCCGAATCAATAGTGGGATTCTCACCACTGACATCCCTCACAAAAGTCAGATACGATAAACACCCCTTCTTAACCATACGCTGAGTCTTCAGGTAGGAAATCACCCTGCTAGGCACATAATCAAAAGAACCTCTCCACTCAACCCTCGGACATTCGGGCATATCTAACGTCAAGGTCTTAGCGTGACAATCAAGAACAGCATGACACGGAGATAACCAATCCATGCCCAATATCACATCAAAATCGACTATGCTAAGTAATAGTAGGTCCACTTGGGTCTTCAGACCCCTAATAGATATCACACACGAACGATACACACGGTCCACAACAACAGTATCGCCCACCAGAGTTGACACATGAACATATGTAACTAAAGACTCACGGGGAATATCTAGAAAATGGGCAAAATATGAAGAACCATATGAATATGTAGAACCAGGGTCAAATAAAGCCAAAGCATCTCGGCAACAGACAGAGACAGTACCTGCGATCACTGCATCGGAGGCCATAGCATCTAGCATGGCTGGAAAGGCATACATACGGGCCTGACCTCCATCTGCTCGACCTCCCCCTCTAGGACGGCCTTTAGCTGACTGACTACCACCATTGGCTGCCTGGGTGGGTTGTGAAGTAACTGGAGCTGAAGTCAAAGGCTGGCTCCTCAACTAAGATGGATGTCCAAGAAGATAAGGACACTGCCTCCTCATATGCCCAAACTCTCCACACTCATAACAGCTCCTTGGAGCTGGAGAATGGGACTGGAATGAACCCCTAGCACCAAAATGGCCACTAGGAGAACCATGCATAGAAGAACCTTGAGCTGATGGTGCTCGAGCTGCGCTCTAGGCTGGAAGGGCACCGAATGAAGAATGGTCTGGCTGAAAACCGCGGGGACCATGCCCCGAAGATGCACCACTATAGGCTAGGCGGGCTGACCAAGGAGGCCTGAACGAACGACCTCTACCATGATGAAACGACCTCTGGAAGGAGCACCACTAGAACCACCTGATCCACGAGGCCTCTTGTCCTCCCTCTCTACACGCTCCTGGCGGCAAACCGACTCAATTTCTCGAGCAATATCAATAACCTGCTCTAATGTAGCATCTGATACTCTCTCCCGAGTCATGAAAAAGTGGAGCTGATAAGTAAGGCCATCTAAAAACCTCATAATCATCTCTCTATAAGTAGGGACCAGCTCAGTGGCATGACGAGCTAACTCCAAAAACCGCATCTCATACTGCGTCACTGATAGTTCCCCCCTGACGCAGCTGCTCAAAATGCCTGCGCTGCTCCTCCCGGTGAGACTGGGGTACATATTTCTCCAAGAAGATAGTGGATAATTGCTGTCAGGTAAGGGGTGCTGAACCAACAGGCCTACGCCTCTCAAAAGACTCCAACCAAGTAAAAGCAGCACCAGAAAACGGAAAAGTAGCAAATAAGACCCCACTAGTCTCCAAAATCCCAGCAGTACGTAGCATCCTCTGAAACTTACCCACAAAACCCCGGGCATCCTCGCCTTCAGAACCACTGAACGTCGGAGGATGTAGTATACTAAACCTCTCTAGTCTACGCTGCTCGTCCTCTGGCTTAACCGGAACCACGAAGTCCCACACTGGAGCAACCAGCTAGGCTGGAACTGCCCCCGGTGTCTGATGTCCCTGAGTAACCTGCTCAGGTTGTCCGGGCAACTGGAGTCTGACTACCTCCCCCGGTGTAAGAAGTAGCGGAAACTTCCTGAGCAAGGGTGGTACACACAGTCAATATCTGAGCCAAGGCCTCCTGAAGACCCGAAATAACAATAGGCACTACCGGTGCCTGAGCCTATCTCGCTGGAGTAGTTGTGGCGAAAACCTTATCCTGAATAGTAGGGGGATCAACTGATACTGCCCTGGCTGCCGCACGGGCTGGCACCCTACCTCTACCACAGCCTCGATCGCGGCCTTGACCCCTCGCTGGTCTAGCTGGTGGCTGGTCGCGCTGATCGGTGGTGCGAGTCCTCACCATCCGTGAGAGAATGAAACAACAAAAGTTTAGATTTCCACATCAAATCAAATGGCACGACCCAGAATTCAAGAAAAATGAGATTGTTACTAAGGGTTTTGCAGCCTCTCGAAGATAAGTACATACGTCACCATACCGATTTGGAAGACTCACTAAACCTGCTCATGACTGTTGAGTCCTATGTAACCTAGGCTCTGTTACCAACTTGTCACGACCCCAAATCTTAACCGGCCGTGATGGCTCCTATCATGGAACTAGGCTAGCCAACTAGTTCAGACTATCAATATATATATCATAATTTCCCAAAATTTAGCAGATTTTTAAAAATAGCAGAATGAGATGAAACAAAATACACACTTCCCCAGAACCTGGAGTCAACTGTCCTGAGCATCTAAGACTGAAAAATACAATGTACAACATAGTGGCTTGCTACAACAAAAGTCTGAGGTATGAAAGAGCAAAAGAAACTATGATCTGAGGGAAGGAAAAGAGGTGAGCTGGGGACTCTGAGCAGCTACCTCAATCCTCGAACAACTCCAAGCTCGTCTAGAAATCAACTAGTCAGATGGTCCGGTACCTGGATCTGCACAGAGAGGTGCAGGGAGTAACGTGCCAACTCAGTAAGTAATCAAAGTAACTAAAAACTTGAGTGTAGTGACGAGAATTTATAAATCATGTAATTCCATTTAATGAATAACACTGGAAATGAATAAATCAAGTCAGGAATCTACAACTCCGAATATTTCATAAAACTCCAGTTTCCATTTAAAAATCTCGTATAAAAACATTTATCATCAGAGGCTCAGTGTAGAGAAGAGTGAAAACAACATTTTCATAAAATATAAACCCCTCAGGCACAATATCACTCAAAATAAATCCTCTGGGGCAAGCCTCTCAGTCACTCGTGACTACACTATCAGTATCTCATGCTCTCTCTTAACACTCGTACTCAGCAAGTACCATGAACACACGCAACTCCTGCAGCGGGAAGCCCGCTCCACTACTATATATATATATATATGTATTTATGTTAATACTACTGCGACGTTCAACCCGATCCATATATATAATATACGCTGCAGCGTGCAGCCCGGTCCATAAAATAGTCGACTGCGCTCACTTGGGGTGTACAGACTCTTGGAGGGGCTCCTTCAGCCCAAGCGCTATACCTGCTACGGCGTGCAACCCGATCTAATATGTATATTGCTGCGGCATGCAGCCCAATCCTTATATAACATATATTGCTGCGGCGTGCAGCCCGACACACATATAATACATAACATATATATTGTTGCGGCGTGCAGCCCGTCCCATAACTATCCTCACATACTCGACGCTCGACCTAACACATATATACTACTGCGGCGTGCAGCCCGATCCATAGCTATTCTCACATACTCGGCTCTCAGCCTGACTCAGTCACCCTCACAAGACACTTGGGAAAATTCATCTCAACTCACGAGACTCATCCCAAAAATACTTTTCAGAGTTTTCAAAAGTGTGTGATAATAGTGTAAATAACAACAAGTAGGAAACATGACTGAGTTCACAGATGTTCTATCAGGATAGTGGTAGAATAGTGTCAAAGTACCTCTGAGGGTCTAAACAGGTCCGCACAAGGCCCCAATCATGGATCACAGCCCATAAACAAGTATAAATTTCTAAAATGCAAGATATCATAAGGTTTTAAATCACATACGCGTCTTAATAGTCGGTACGGGACGCACCAAGTCACAATCCCTATCAGTGCACGCCCCTACGCTCGTCACCTAGCATGTGTGTCACCTCATTTACCAAAACAATACCAAATCAAGGAGTGTCACACCCTCAGGTTTAGAGTTACATTCGTTACTTACATCAAGACAGCCCAAAAGCTACTCCGCGATGCGCTTGCCCCTCGAATTGGCTCCCAAATGCTACGTATCTAACTAAAATCAGATTAACATCATCAATATACACTAACAGAACAAAATCTAATCGAAAGATACAAATTTTAGCACAATTCTCAAAATTTGGCCAAACCCGAGCCACGGGCCCACATCTCGAAATTCGATAAAATTCAAAAAACTAGAATCCTCATACCCTTACGAGTTTAATCATACCAAATTTACCAAAATCCGACATCAATTGCCCACTCAAAACACCAAAAGAATTTTCAAAACTTTCTTCCCATTTTTCCCAACTTTCCTACTTCAATTCCTCAAATTGCATGGTGGAAATCAAGACAAATTCATGAAATTGAAACAAAAATTATTGAAGACACTTACCACAAGAACCCCACTGAAAATCTCATCCAAAATCTCCTTCCCCCGAGCTCACTAATGAAAATATTGAGTTATGGCCAAGAATCCTCGAATTTAGAACTTAAAAACTGTTCTGCCCAGGCGTCTTTGTTCACTGCGATTGCGGAAATTCCCATGCGATCATGAAGAACAATTATGCTACCCCATCAAATTACACTACGCGATCACATACATTCACACGCGATCGCGATTCAACCGGACATAAACCGACGCGATCGCGAACCATTCTACGCGCTCGTGAAGAGCAACGACTCAGCCCCCCATGCGCCCCTTCAACTCTACGCGATCGCGACCCCAACCACGTGATCACGTATAACCAGAATCCTTCCATCCCCATCTAGGCCTATGTGATCGCAAATATCCTCCCGCGATCGCGTAGAAGGAAACCAGAAACTCCCACTAGCAAAATCTGCACAGTTTTTAAGCTTAAGAGTTGGTCCGTTAGCCACCCAAAACACACCCGAGGCCCTCGGGGACCTCAACCAAACATACCAACATATCACATAACATCATTCAAACTTAGTTGAGCCTTCGAAACACAAAAAACAACGCAAAAACACCAAAATCACATCAAATTCAACCCTATGAACTTTGAAACTTCTAAATTTTGCCAATGATGCCGAAACCAACCAAAACACATTCGATTGACCTGAAAATTTTCACACATATCCAAAATTACACTATGAATATGCTCCAACTTCCGAAATCTCATTCCGACCCCGATAGCTTATTTTCCATCGCCGACCGGAAATTGCCAAAAATTAACTTTCGCCAATTCAAGCCTAATTCTACACCGAACATCAAAAATTCATTCCGAACACACTCCTAATTCACAAATCACCTAAAAAATCTATCCGAGCCATAAAATCTGCATTCTAAGGCCGTTGACCAATAAGTCAACTCCCAGTTGACTTTTTTAACTATTAAGCTAATTTAAGAGACTAAATGTCTCAGTTCTTACCACGACCACTCTGAACCCAAACCAACCGATCCAACACAACATATATAGGCTAAGAAACATATAATAAAGTAGAAACAGGGGAAACGGGGGAAACCGAGCTAATCTCACGGAACGACCGTCCGGGTCGTTACAGTACGTGATGAAAGAAGTGCACGAAGGACGTTGTGGAATCCACGCAGGTGGAAGATCTCTAGTCAAAAATCTAATCATATTAGGGTATTATTAGCCAAAGATGGAAGAAGACGCTGAAAGTTTCATAACTAAAAGCGATAAATGTCAGTGCTATGCTAACAACATGCATTATCCCGCAGAACTACTACATCCGGTTACATTGCCTTGGAATTTATGAAATGGAGAATGGATATAGTAGGACCTCTACCCCAAGCCAAAGGAAAGGTACGGTTTCTACTTGTATTAATAGATTATTTCTCAAAATGGGTAGAAGCAGATGCTTTTAAACAGGTATGAGAAAAAGAAGTGAAAAGCTTCATTTGGAAAAATATCATATGCCGTTTTGGTGTCCCAAAGGAAAATCGTATGTGATAATGACCCACAATTCATAGGCTCACAAATCACGGAATTCTTCCAAAGCTGGCAAATCAAACATATCACTTCTTCATTGTATCACCCCGTGGCTAATGGGAAAACTGAGTCAACAAATAAGATCATCATCAATAATCTAAAGAAACGATTCGAAAAAGAAAAAGGAAATTGGCCTGAAGAGCTACCAGGAGTATTATGGGCTTATAGGACTACAACCAAAATAGGCATAGGAGAAACCCCATTTGCACTTTTCTACGGCTCGGAGGCCCTAATATTTAACGAAAGAATTAGATTCTTTGACAAAGCTATTTTAAGAAGAACACGTGTTTATGATAACCAAAGAATATGCTAATAATTGTAAGTAAATTCATAAATAGAAAGCATAAAGATGCATAAAAAGTAAGTATATTTCAATAGTGGTTCGAACGTGTCCTTACAAGTTATATTTTATTCCCTTTTATAGGGAATTTCTTAATATAACGTCTACTCTTTTCAGTGATTGAGCATTAATGACTAGTAATAGCATTAATGTAACGTTATAATGATTAATCGTAACTGTTGCGTGAAGATTATGTAACGTTTAGCTCATTGATTGAAGATCTTCGAATCTATCCTTTATTCTGCCTTGATTTATTCTGATCGTGTTTCTTCATCTTCTCAATTAAATTGAGATTCCCGTATCTGATTACCTCGTGAGTATGTCATTCCGTTCCTCTTTGTCTCGTACCTCTTCGTAAAGTCTTGTCCAGTTGTCATGTTTTCATTGATCCACATGGATTGCTTTGTCATCATAATTAGTACATGTGTGAAGCCTATTTTTACCAATACAGATAGTCCCCCCACTTACCGTTTATTTATCGATTAAATATTTGGTATATGGATACTCATTTATGTCGGGAATATTTTGGTGCCGCTTCACTCGTACCATTGCATCCATCTATGAATGTATGTGTCACTTGTCACTTATATTTAATGCCCATGCCACATGGTATTCCCGGATTTATTCTGCAATTATTCAGCGTCTTTTAGGGCTTTTTGCGGCTGCATCAGTCACAAAGTGAATACTTCAATTATGACTTTCACATCACTATGTTTTCCATTTTTTGACGGTCGCCTATGAGTACAAATACCCCTTTTCCTTTCTTTACTTTCATGAAAAACTTCTAACCTTCTTTCTTTATTTGTAAATTCTTCATCCTCGTAAACATGTCTTCTTCAAACCAGCAATCCAAAAAGGTCATTATTGTAGATGAATTGACTCCTTCTTCTGCTCCAACACGGAGTAGAAGGGGCGGTAGACTTAGGAGCTTAAGTTCTACACCTTCCAAGGGTTTTTCTTCCCATACTACTCGTCTACCATCTTCTAGGTCTACTATTTCTTTGTCTTCTTCGAGGGCTAGGGCTTCTAGATCTTCATCAAATAGTAGAGAACACAATGAACCATCGCGTGAGCCGAGATTCAATGAGATCGTTCTGCCGAGTATTCTTTTGGCAAGGATAGTGAGGCCATGCGTGAGCATCTTTCTTCCATGTCGTCACATGATAGTGCTGACCTTTATCCTACCCAAATAACAAAGGGTTTAGTGTCACTCACACGCAAGGACTGTTGTTAGAAGTCTGATTTTCCTGTTGTTGTTCCTAATGATAACCAAAGAATAACCTCTTATAGGACTGGGTATTCTTATGTTTATACTTATACCTTCACATTAGGATTCAAGCCTCCCATCAACCCTGTTATCATTGAATTTTGTCGGTTCTTCAATGTTTACTTAGGACAAGTCGGTCCTCTTGTTTGGAGAGTGGTTGTGTGCCTTAGGTATTTGGCCAATTTAGCTTCTGTCCCCTTTACTTTCCATCATCTTATTCAACTCTATTCCCCGATGCTATTGCGCCAAGGAGTTTTTACTCTCGCGTCTATGAGTAAAAGAATGTTAGTTATTCCGGATGATGACAAAGATAGAGGGTGGTATGTTCGGTATGTTGTTGTCCCTACTGCGTGTTTAGTAGGTGAAGAGAATATCCCCTTCCCTGAGAAGTGGAACTTTGTACGTGAGTACAATTTTTCTCACTTTCCTTTTTTTTTTTTTCTCGATTAACTATCAGTGCCATGACTGTTTTTCCTTTTGCAACAACAATGAAAAACATTTGTTAATTGCTCCTTTAGAAGAATGTTCTTGGAAGTACCTGTCTTCGAGGTTTGGTTGGAAGGTGAAAACTTATAATGACCCGACCGGTCGTTTTGCGTTATCGGACCCTGTTCCCCTAAATGGAACTTCCCATAGCGGCTTACTATGATTTAGGACTTGCGGGGACTAGTGGTCCGAGATTCGGAGGTGTTTAGAGTGCTATAGGAACAATTGGTTCCTTAAGGTTGGCCTTTAAGGCCAAGTTTCACTTCGGCCAACATTTTGGGTACACGACCTCGGAATCGAGTTTCGTCGGTTCCGGTAGCTTCGTGTGATGATTTTGGACCTGGGCGTATGTTCGGAATGGGTTTTGTGATAACCCGTGGGCATTTCGGTGCCCAATATTTAAATAAGAAGTTCCTTAAGTTCCTATTTTGGTTTGGGATGTGTTTTTGTGTTATCGAGGTCCGAACGGAATTCCTAGACCATGAATAGTTCCGTTATGTTAATTATGACTTTCTAGCAAAATTTGGTGTCATTCCGAGTTGTATAGGTCGGTTCGGCGCATTGTTAGCGAAGTCTAGAAAACTTAAAGTTCCTAAGTTTGATTCTTAGGGTTTGGAGGTGTGATTTTGAGTTTTAGCGTTGTTTGGGTGATCCGAAGGCTCAAGCGAGTCCGTATTATTATTTGGGACTCGTTGGTATATTTGGACTAGGGCTCGGGTGGGCCCAGGTGCTTCCCAGGCACCTAACGGGGATAAAAACCAGCTAAAATAGCTGCTGGTGCACCTATTCTGGTGTGACCGCAGGTGCGGTTTCCCACTCGTAGGTGCGGGACCACTCCTGCGGTCCCCAGCATTGCAGGTGCAACCCCCAGTAGTGTGGCCAATTCTCGCAGGTGCGAAAAAATTCCGCAGGTGCGGTCTCCACTCCGCAGGTGTGGGCCAAGGCTCCCCAGTGCATTTCCGCAGGTGCGGGCCTTTGCTCCCAGGTGCGAAAACACTGTCCAGACAGTGTGTTTTTATACACGGGTCTTAACAGATTTCTCATCTTCTTCTTCTTCCTTGGGGCGATTTCCACAAATTTTGAGGGGCTAACGACCTGGTCATTTAAGGTAAGTAAAAACTACTCTAAGATTAGCTTCATGCATGGATTTCTAGCTTAATTAACTACCTAAATTAGTGAAGAAATAAAGAATTGGGTAGTAACCTAGAGTTTGTGATAATTTGAGATTTTAACCGTGAATTTGCTATGAAATCAAGTAAGCATCGTATATTAATGATCCTTAGGCTTTGGGTGAGTGTTCCTTTCGAGAATTATTGGAATCCGATCGTGCGAGCCCGGGGTTGGATTTTGGAAATTCTTCAAGAATGTTGAATTATTGAATACATAGGATAATTTCCCTACTTTGAGCATGGATTGATGTCTTTGTACCTTATTTGGCTACTTGCGAGTCCTCGGGTGTAGAGTTCGGAGTTCGGGCGCATCCTTGGTCCGACGGGTAGATTCGACACGAGGTGAGTCTCTTTTCTAACCTTGTAAGAGGGAATTGTCCCCATAGGTAATTATAAATGGTGGTTTTGTCCTTATCTGCGGGGGCTGCATACGCACAAAGTGACGAGAGCCCGTGCGCAACTACTATTATGCCATGTCGGGTAGTTTAGGACTCACAAACATGCTCTAAGTGTTATATTTGTGATCTTGTATATGGATTAAGTAGCCTAATGTCCTCAAATCTCACATGTGAAGGCCTAAGGGGTTATGTTTGTAGTAAATATCTCTAAAATTCTCACACTGTTAGTATGTTCCCTGCTAAATTATCTGGAATTCTCCTGCTAATCATGAATTTATATGGGAACCCAAGTTGCATGGATGATTCGCGAGCGGGGTAGCCCAAATATTATATTAACCCGAGTCGCAGGTACGATTCGCGAGTGGGGGTGGTCTTGGTATTATATTAACCGTGTCACATGTTCGATTCGCGAGCAGGGAAGATCGATGTATCTATGGTTCGGGCTGTTCGATCCTCGGCAGTGCATATTTACTTTTCACGTCGTAATGACCGTACGTTCATAGCCTGTTATATGTTTTGGTAATTTGTGAGAAGCCCTATAATTGCAACTGTTGATTTCATGAAAAGAATGAAGGTTAAATAACTTGTATGCCATGGAAAAAAGAAGGTG
Source organism: Nicotiana paniculata (assembly GCA_005239505.1). Taxonomy (NCBI): domain Eukaryota; kingdom Viridiplantae; phylum Streptophyta; class Magnoliopsida; order Solanales; family Solanaceae; genus Nicotiana; species Nicotiana paniculata. Next base: position 18,768 of record MDKI01242290.1, read on the forward strand.
CGAGGGTACTAGTGATTGTTATTTGATGCTCATTTCCTTATTACTGATTCTTACTGCTACTACTGGTTAGCCTGTACTCATTCCACATTGTCTGACCCTAGTAAGTATCATGTCGACCTCTCGTCACTACTTCTTCGAGGTTAGGCGGGATACTCACTGGGTACATATATGTTTATGTACTCATACTACGCTTCTGTACTTAACTGTACATGTTTTGAGGCTGGTGCATCTGGTTATCCGACCGGAGCTTGATATATATATATATATATATTCTGGACCTGAATCCAAGGTGAGCTGCCTCCCTATGGGCGATTCTCAGCTGTTCTATGGGGTTATCTTTTGTTTATTTCTGTCTACATCCTTTTAGACAGCAGTACAACTTGTATCATCTTTTGTATATTCTACTAGATTGCCTATTGACTTGTGACACTAGTTCCTCGTATGCACATTGTAGGCTCTTATTTTGAGACTGTATATATTGGAGCACGATCTTTTCGGCTGTATTTATTTAAATTGATTAATGTTTCTGCTTTTATTTAAATAATCAAGTTTAAAATTTGGTAAGGGTGGGGTTAGTATGTCAAATAAGGATAACCTCACTAATAAACAATTGTTGGCTTGCCTCACTCCGGTGTAGCGCGCCATCACGACCTGTGTCAGATCTTGGGTTGTGATAACATGGTATTAGAGAACTAGGTTCGCGTAAGTCTCACGAGTCACGGGCAAAACCAGTAGAGTCTTACGGATCGGTACGAAGACGTCTGTACTTATCTTCAGGAGGCTACAGGGTGTTAGGAAACCTCTATTTGTTCTCATTCTATCGTGCAGTCGATGATTTACTAAATTCATTCTTCTATTCTCTCTCAGATTGTGAGGACGCGTGCATCTGATGTTCTAGACCCAGGAGAGGCCGCTACCCCCGCTGTCCGAGGCGGCGGTAGAGGCCGGTGGAGGGCACCAGCCCGTGGTAGGGGACGAAGGTGTCCCAGAGCTATTCCAGTTGCACCACCAGCGGATCCTACTATAGAGGAGCAGGGGGAGGTGCCCTCAGCGGTTCTTGCTCCAGTGGACGTCATGACGGCGCTAGGCTTCCAGGAGGTCATGGATCGTATGTTGAGATTTATGGATACTATGTCCCAAGCTTATTTATTTCAAGTGGATCCTGCCACATCTCAGGTAGGAGGGGGAGCCCAGACCCCTACTGACCAGGTTGCAGGTCAGACATCTGCACTTCATCATACCTCGAGTACACTGCCCGCGGGTGGGGTTTAGCCAGTAGCAGCAGCACCTGAGCCCAGACCAGCTACGAGCGGCGATCCGTAGAAGTTATTGGACAGATTAAGGTGATCGAGGCGCGGATGCCCAAGATTTCATTGACAGGTTTAGGGACCGACTGCACAACATGAGGATACTAGAGTCCCATGGAGTGGACTTCGCTACTTTCCAGTTAGAGGGCAGAGCTCGCAGGTGGTGGCAGTCCTATATTCTCAACAGGACAGCAGGTTCTCCTCCTATCACCTGGGAGAAGTTCACTCAAATGTTTCTAGACATATATATTCCACCCTCTGAGAGGGAAGAGCTGCGGTATCAGTTTGAGCAGCTGGAGCAGGGGCAGCTGTCGGTGATAGACTATGAGGCCATATTTTCAGAGTTGTCTCACCATGCACTCGTGATACTACCTACCGATACTGAGAGAGTGCAGAGATTTGTAGTCGGGTTGCATCCACGCATTAGGACCAGCATGGCCCGAGAGGGGGAGATGGGGACTCCTTATAAGCTAGTAGTGGTGATTTCTCGTAGGATCGAGGGTTATCGGTCGAGGGTCAAGGAACAGGTATAGCTGGATAAGAGAGCCAGATACTCCGGGGATTTTAGAGGTGCCCCAGCTAGGGGAAGAGGTTAGTTTGGTAGGGGTCAGCCCAGCAGGCCTCCATATTCAGCAGCACCACCACCACCTCCTCATGGTGCTCCAGTGAGGCCTTACTTCAGTGCTATACCAGAGGGTTCTCACCATCCTCCCGCCATCCAGGGTTCTACTTCAGGGCAGCAGGCCGTGCCTCTAGTGAGATGCTACGAGTGCGTGGATCTCGGCCATATCAGGAGGAATTGTCCCAGATTTCGGGGCAAGGCAGTGCAACAGGGTTACCAGCCTATGAGTCCAGCACCAGCAGTTCGGCTACCTAGAGGTGGGGGACAAGTCGACAGGGGTCATCCTAGAGTTGGAGGCCAGTCAGGGCGAGGTCAGCCAGCTCCTGTTCATTCTGGCGAGGCTCAGTCTTCCGGTGCTCCAGCCAGATTCTATGCTTTTCCGGCCAGATAAGATGCAGTGGCCTCAGACGTCGTGATCACAGGTATTATTACAGTATGTGGTATAGAGGCATCAATGTTATTTGATCCAGGATCCACTTATTCCTATGTTTCGGTCTTATTTGCTCATTTCCTGGATGTTCCTCGTAAGTCCCTGGGTTCTCCTATATGTGTGTCCACTCATGTGGGCGATTCTATTATAGTAGACTGGGTTTACCGATCCTGTATGGTGACATTCTGCGGATTCGAGACTCGAGTGGATCTCTTATGCTCGACATGGTTGATTTCGAGATTATTTTAGGCATGGATTGGCTATCTCCTTATCATGCCGTGCTAGATTTCCATGCCAAGATAGTTACTTTAGCCATGCCAGAGTCTCCTAGGCTGGAGTGGAGAGGTTCCTCAGTTAGTGAAACCAGCCGGGTTATTTCATTCTTGAAGGCTCGGCATATGGCCGAGAAGGGTTGTCTGGCCTATTTTGCTTATGTGGGGGACACCACCGCCGAGTCTCCGACGATTGATTCAGTGCCAGTTGTTCGAGAGATTTTGGAAGTTTTTTCTTCGAATCTTCTAGCCATGCCTCCGAACCGTGATATTGATTTCTGCATTGAAGGAGTTGAAGAAGCAGCTTGAGGAGTTATTAGCTAAGGGGTTCATCAGACCGAGTGTATCGTCATTGGGTGCTCCAGTTCTATTTGTGAAGAATAATGATGGGTCTATGCGGACATGTATTGATTACCGCCAGTTGAACAAGGTTACCACTAAGAACAAGTATACCTTGCCGCGCATCGATGATTTTCTTAACCAATTGTAGGGTGCTCGTGTTTTCTAAGATTGATTTGCGATCAGGGTATCATCAATTGAGGATTCGGGCTTCAGATGTTCCGAAGACTGCTTTTCGTATGAGATATGGCCATTATGAGTTCCTAGTGATGTACTTTGGCTTGACTAATGCCCCAGTGGCATTCATGGACTTGATGAATATGGTGTTCAGGCCGTATATTGATTCCTTTGTCATTGTCTTCATTGATGACATTTGTTTACTCACCTAGCCTGGGGGGGGGGCAAGAGCAGTATTTGAAAGTTGTGCTCCAGACTCTGCGAGAACATAAGCTATATGCTAAGTTCTCCAAGTGTGAGTTTTGGTTGGATTCCGTGGCATTTTTTGGGGCATGTGGTATCTGGAGAGGGTATTAAGGTTGATCCTCAGAAGATCGAAGCAGTTCAGAGTTTGTCGCGTCCTACTTCAGCTATAGAGATCAGGAGCTTTTTGGGCCTAGTAGGCTATTATCGTCGATTATTGGAGGGGTTCTCTTCTATTGCAGATCCATTGACTAGATTGACTCAGAAGAATGCCCCGTTTAGATGGTCCGACGAGTGTGAGGTGAGCTTTCAGAAGCTCAAGTCAACATTGACCTCAGCACCAGTTCTAGTATTGCCTTCCGATTCTGGGATGTATACAGTATATTGCGACGCCTCGCGCGTTGGCTTGGGGTGTGTATTAATGTAGGAGGGGAGAGTTATTGCTTATGCTTCGCGCCAGCTGAAGGTTCATGAGAAGAATTACCCTGTGCAGGATTTGGAGTTGGCGGCGATTGTTCATGCTCTTAAGATTTGGAGGAACTATTTGTATGGAGTGTCCTGTGAGGTTTATACAGATCACCGTAGCTTGCAGCACTTGTTCAAGCAGAAGGACTTTAATTTGAGGCAGCGCAGATGGCTTGAGTTGTTGAAGGATTATGATATCACCATTCTTTATCACCCGGGCAAGGCAAATGTGGTGGCAGATGCTTTGAGCAGGAATGTTGAGAGTATGGGTAGCCTGGCTTATATTGCAGCAGAGGAGAGACCTCTAGCCTTGGACATTCAGCCCTTGGCCAATCGCCTAGTGAGTTTAAACCTTTCAGAGCCTCGTCGAGTTTTAGCACATGTGGTTGCTCAGTCTTTGTTATTGGGAGAGATTAAGGCCTGACAGTTCTATGATCCGTGCTTAGCAGAGCTTCGGGAGACAGTGGTTCAGGGTTGGGATAATGAGGTATCTATTGGCGAGGATGGTGTTCTGAGACTTCACGACCGCTTATGTGTTCCTAATGTTGATGGCCTAAGGGAGAGGATTCTAGTGGAGGAACACAGTTATCGGTATTCTGTTTACCCTGGTGCTACAAAGATGTATCGTGATTTTAAGCAGCATTACTGGTGGAGGCGAATGAAGAAGGACATTGTGGAGTATGTGACTAGGTGCCTTAATTTCCAGTAGGTGAAGTATGAGCACCAGAGGCTAGGAGGCCTACTTCAGCAGATGCCCATTCCTGAGTGGAAGTGTGAGCGCATTGCTATGGACTTCGTGGTTGGGTTGCCTCGGACTTTGCGGAAGGTTGACGCGGTTTGGGTCATTGTGGATAGATTGACCAAATCGGCGCATTTCATTCCAGTGGCTACTAATTATACTTCTGAGAGGTTAGCCCAGATCTACATTCGGGAGATAGTCCGGTTGGATGGTGTGCGAGGTCCTCAGTTCACCTCGCATTTCTAGAGAGTGTTGCATAGTGATATGGGCACCCAGATAGACCTCAGCACAATATTTCAACCTTAGACAGATGGTCAGTCAGAGCGTACAATTCATATATTGGAGGATATGCTCAGGGCATATGTGATTGACTTCGGAGGTCAGCAGGACCAATTCTTGCCTTTGGTCGAGTTTGCTTACAATAATAGTTATCAGTCCAGCATTGAGATGGCACCATTTGAGGCTTTGTATGGTCGGCGATGTCGTTCTCCTATCGAGTGGTTTGAGCCTGGCGAGGCTAAGTTATATGGCACCGACCTGGTGAGGGATGCCTTGGAGAAAGTGAAGTTGATTTAGGAGAGGCTTCGTACAGCACAGTCCAGACGAAAGAGTTACGCGGATCAGAGGGCGCATGATGTATCATTTATGGAGGGAGATAGGGTCCTGTTGAAA